>PVJO010014301.1:0-48862 GCA_004026905.1 Hystrix cristata
AGCAACACAATTTGTAATAGCTAAGTCTTGGAAACAACCTAAATGCCCAACAACCAACGAATGACTAAAGAAAATGTAGTTTTTCTACACGATGGAGTACTACACTGCCATAAAAAAGGATAAACTAGAGTCATTCATATATAAATGGATGTTTCTTGAGAACATACTCTTAAGTGAAATAAATCGGACACTCATGAGCACACATCAAATTGTTTCTCAGATATGAGAAACCATAACTGTAAATAAGAACAAAGAGGTGTAATAGATATTATATAAAAGGAGGATGGTGTGCAGAGGAGAGGAGTACTAGAAAGAAAGAAGGGGAAAAGCAGAAAGGCAACAGGGGAAAGAGAGGGGAAAGGGAAAATATGGAAAATGATGAATAAAACTGCTGTAAATAGGGAGAGAGGGAGCAGAGGGGAGGGGCGGGGGAGAAGGGGGTGAACCAAGATGTATCATGTATAGGTACAGAATAAATGTAATGAATGTGACCATTGTATGTAGAATGTACCAATACATGTTCTTGGTTTAAAATAAAAAAAAAAAGAAGAAGCTGAAAAAAGCTTTAGAATGCTTACATTTCATTTTAAATAGCATAAGTTATAATGTAAATGTTATCCTCTTAAGGGAAAGTTAATACATGTACACTAGCAGCAGATGTTCCTGTCCAGTTTCTAAGGGGTCCCTTACAAGACAATTATTAAGGGCTGGAGATGCATCTCGGTGGTAGAGTGGTTGCCTCGCGTGCACCAGGCCCTGGCTTCTACATCTGCACCAAGAAAAGGAGAAAGACGGGAAGTTCTCTAGTTTGAGCATCACCAGTTCTGGATTGGGGAATCCCATAGCCTACCCCATTACTAAAAATGACAACTGTAATTCTGTTGAATAAAATGCTTGTTAAACAAATAATAATAAAGTTATTGTTTAATGGGTGCAACATTTCAGTCTGGGGGGACTCTGGAGGTGGACGGTGGTGGTGATGGTTTTACAATGATGTGAATGTGCTTAATGCCACCAAACTGGAATTTTAAATGGTTAAAAGCTAAGTTTTAACAAGTGCAAGGCCCTGAGTTCAATCCCCAACCCCCCAAAAAAGCTAAATTTTATGTACATTTTACTGTAATAAACATAAATTTTTTTCAGATTTCATCCCTTTTCATTCTTTTTTTTTAGTACATTTTTGCAGTACCTAATGACTACATTCATCATAGGGAGTTGGGACATGTACATAACATATCTTAACTCTTTTTATTTCTCTTTCCTTCATCCCTTTTCATAGAAGCCAATATAAAAAGACATATAAGTGTTCTGCCTGACTCCTCAGGGTCCCTTTACCAGCAAGAAGTCTACAAATGGCGTTTCCACCACTTCTATGGCATTAAGCGTAGAATGAGGTCACCAAGATAAAACTTTTCCATTTGGTGATTCCCACAAAGTCTGCAGAGTCACAGAAAGGTGAGTCGGGACCACAGATCCACATTCCGCGGGTGCAAGGGAGGTACACAGGAAAAGTCCCAACTCACTGCCACTTAGATTTCCTTCATTCAACAAATATTTGCAGAATGCCTGCTATGTGCCAGGTGCTGGACCAAGACACAGGTCTGATGCCTGCTTTCCCAGACTTTGCAATATAATGACCTTCTTTCAATTAAAACACTTCGCTTTCTGGACAACTTCAAACATTACTGGACATGCTGTGACTCCTGTTTCTCAAAGCAGCTATTTGTTTTCTTGTTTCCTTTTGTCTTCGTACCTTGAAATGATAAAAACCTACAGAAGAGTTACAAAACAAAGACAAAGAACTCTATATCCCTTCACCCAGATTCAGTAACTATTTCTGTTCTGGCGTATCAGCTTTATCATGCAGGCTGGCCCTCCCTCTCCCCTTTCCTTCCTTCCCTCTCCTCCATCCACATCTATCTACCTCCCTCCCTTTTCTTCTCCCTCTCCTTCACTCTCTCCTTTCCCCTCCCCTTGCCATCTTTTCTTCTTATATGAATTTTTCTTGAGTCATTTGAGAATGACTTGTAGACATCTCTTTTCATTCCCATATTCCAGTATGTATTTTTCACGACAAGGACATTCTCTTATACAACAACAGCACAACCATCAGTTTCTGGCCATGTAGCTCTGACTCAGTAGTATCACCTGATGTACCAGACACACTCCAAAGCTGCCGGGTATCCACATGATGGGAGGAATGTGACATGAAGGCTCTTTCCTCATCTGCTGAACGAACTGAAGAGACCACCTACAGAGATATCGCATTCCTCAACCTGGCTCACCCCTGTGCTATCCACAGAAGCTTTCCTAAATGACCCCCAGGCAAAACGAAAGTCTCATTATTTTCAAATTCCTTCCTGTGTTACTTAACTAAACTCTCTGACAGCAATAACTGCCTTCTATTTAACCTGGTTTCTCCATGATTCAACAGTTTTATTTACTTTCGTTCTATACTCGCCAAAAGTGTCTGGATAAAAATATTTTCATGTAATGAAATTCAGTGACATCCCTTCCACACCTTCCCAAGTAGAAATTATTCTAATCCCAGCATCCCTTCTACTTAGTGCCTCTCTGGGCATCCTCAGTTTAAAGCAGTATTTCTCACCCTTTTCATCATCAGTTCCCTAAAGGGATGTTTTAGGCATTTCCCCCAAAGCACCTCCTCATGAAATTTCAACAGGAGAGCTGTACTGTATTGTGTGTATATACTGTATCTACAGCTGTGCTTTACACATAGAGAGTATATTTTCACCACCACCCCAGGACGTATTTCAGATAAATTTGGGGAGGACAGAGGTAGGACTGAACACAGGAACTTCTCACTAAGGTACAGCCCCAGCCCCGCCCACCTTGAGACGGTGTCTTGCTAAGTCACGAAGCTGCTCAAAATATGGAAGTTTTCATATCCGAATCAAGAGGGGAAGTCTTGGTAAATCTTTTTAAAAGGCGATGGAGGAGCTTTGATTGTCCAATAGCTCCCACGGCGCACCTGGCAGAGCTCTCTGCGCCGGTCTACTCACCACTCTTAATAGGTGGGCAAGGTCCCACAGCACCTTCCGTGGACACCCACCCACTCATTAGAACCCTCATATTGCTTCACATCAATTTTCACTTAACGTGGTACACGGCAGATTGCGTTAAGGTGCACACTGGTGTCAGTTAAGGTGGCTGGCAGAGAACCTTCAGGAGGCTCTGAGGCAGAATTTTCAGATATTTATCTAAAATAATGGCAGAGTACCTCATAAAGTGAAATTAATACCACCTTGTCCCGAACTACTTAGATGCTTACAGAAAATGAACAAATACCAAGTTCTTGTGATCCTTTTGACTTCATACGGTGATATTCGGGAAACTTAAATATAAAAATAAGTCTGTGAAAGAACAAAGATTCAGGGAAACATCTGAATACAGATGACTTTTACGAGCAGGAGTTTTACTTTCTTTCCAGAGTACAGCTCCAAAAATATAACATAATTTTTAAAAAGGCCAGACATGGTGGCACATGCTTATAATCCCAGCACTTGGGAGGCGGAGGCAGGAGAATTACCAGGAGCTCGAGGCCAGCCTGGGCTACACAGTGAGTTCAAGGGCAGGCTGAACTATATGGCAAGACCCTATCTCAAAAAAAAAAAAAAAATCAGTCAGGAAGCCAGGCTTGGGAGTGCATGCCTACAATCCCGGCACTCGGGAGGCTGAGGCAGGAAGATCACTGTGGGGTCCAGGCCACCCTGGCCTACATAGAGAGTTCAAGGCCAGTCTGAACTACATAGTGAGATCCTGTCTCAAAGAAGGAAAAACAAAACAGCAGCAAAAAAAAAAAAAAAACCAGTCAAGATACAGAACATCCTAAACCAATTACAGCTAACTGACATTAATATGACAATTCACCCAATGACAACCAAATACCTATTTTTTTCCAGTAGGTATGAAACATACCTGAAAATACAACATATGTAAGATCATAAAGCAACTCTTAACAAAATTAAAGGAACTAAAATAATACGAAGTATATTCTCTGACTATAAATAAAATCAAACTACAAATGATTAAGAGAAAAAAATCTTTAAATATTTGCATATTAATATATTTTTTAATTAATTCATGGGTCAAAGAGAAAGTCTCAAAGGAAATATGAAAACATTTTGATCTGAACTAAAATGGAAATACAGGGCTGGGGATTTAGCTCAGCGGTTAGAATGCCTGCTTAGCAAGCACAAGGCCCTCAGTTCAACTCCCAGCACCCCCCCCAAAAAAAAAAGAAAAGAAAAAAGAAAATACACATATCAAAATTTGTGAGGGCAACTAAAGCAGTGCTTACAGTGAAATTTATAACACTGAATATCTTTGTTCGAAAAGAAGAAATAATTTCATAATTTAAGCATCCACCTTACTAAGCTAAGAGGAAGCAAACATAAAAAAACAGAAGAATAAGAAAGCTCAGAGCAGAGCTCAATTAAAATGAAAACAGAAAAACAGTGAAGACCATAAATGAAACAAGCAGCTGGTTCTTAGATCAATAAATTGATAAACCTCCAGCAACACTGACAAAAACTAAAAGAAAAACTAAATGATCCATATCAAAAGAATGAAAAAAGATGTATCACTACAGGCCTCATAGACATCAAAATGATAATAAGGGAATACTACAAGCAACCTTTCACATGTGAATTCAACAGCTCATAAGAAACAGACCACTTCAAAAACCAGGAGCTCTGGGCTGAGGATGTTGCTCAGCGGTAGGGAGGTCGTCTAGGATGCACAAGGCCCTGGGTATGGGGTGGGGGATGTGCTCCCAACTCACCAGGAAGAAAGAAAACAACCCAACTATAATCCAATTTTTAAAAAACAGACAAAAGCACTTTACCAAAGGGGACACCTGCCTATCAAATAACCGTGTGAAAAGATATGGGTGTCAACATCGTTTGTTCCCAGGGAATTACAAACAGAAACCTCAGTGAGACACCACTGTGCACTGACCTCAAATGGCCACAACTACAAAGGCCAGTAATACCAAGGGCAGAAGAGGACACGGCCAAGTGGAATGCTCAGGCTTAGTATAAGAAAATTCAGGGCCATCTTGACGAGACATCGTTTTTTTGTTTGGTATTTTTTAACTAAGTGATTAAAACAACTTTATTACACACCTCACGCAGATGTGAGAGAAACTAAATCAACCTTATGCATCAAAACCCAGAGCAAGAAAAAAAAATCACCACTGGGACTGTCAATCTTGCTATGTCGACTTCATTTGATTAAAAAAACACCTTGTAGGGGCTGGGGATTTAGCTCAGTGATTAGAGTGCTTGCCTTGCAAGCACAAGGCCCTGAGTTCGATCCCCGGCACCACAAAAAAAAAAAAAAAAAAAACACCTTGTAAAGCAGCCCCGGGTGTGTGTCTGAGGGTCATGGAGGTGTGGGCCTGGGCACTCACATGGCCTCCCACCCCGCTCCTCCCCGACACAGCGAGCCCAGCTTCCCGGCCGCCGTGAGCTGAGCAGCACTGCTCCACCACAGCCCACCAGGATGCTTCTCCTTGGAGCCAGCCCATCAGACTGCAAGTGTGTTTAAGTCGTAGGTACTGTGCCCAGCAACGGGAAAGCTGCCGCTGAGCCGTATCTCCAGCTCTGGGAAGGAAGCAGAGTGCTCATGCCGCTTCCTTATTATTTCCTCTGTCCCCATTCACACAGTGCTTGCTATGCGCCAGCACCAGCCCATGCGCTTTACTAACACTGACTCATTTAACTTGGTGCTAACAGCAACCCTGTAAGGTCGTGGTTCACGTTAACTCCATTTTGCAAATGAGGAATCTGAGGCACAGGGAGGTTAAATACTGTGCCCGATGAAGTGGTAGAGCCACGTCAAAGCCTGTGCTCAAGTCTGCCGACGGAAGATGCAAGATTCCTGGGCTTTCTTCAGCCAAATGTCTGAGCAGTATGATCACAGCTGGGCAGTGCTCCCACAGCCGGGAACCAAGAGAGCAGTCAACCACATCACCTGGCAAACCTGGATGGCCCCCCGCCGCCACCCCCTCCAAGCCTGAGTGCTCCCAAATTTCCTCTGCAGTCTCTTATTACAACAGTCAGAGAGGATAAAAATCAGGTTTATAGAGTCCTGTCTCCCTTAAGGATATAAAACAAGAAAAGAGGACCTGGTCCTTCCTTTTCTATTTTAATTTTTTTTCAGTACTGGGGATCAAAACATTCCCCAGTCTTTTTATTTTTTATTTTGAGACAGGGTCTCACTAAATTACCCAAGTTGGGCTCGACACTGTGATCCTCCAGCCTCAGCCTCCCTTGGTGCTGGGATTATAAGCATCTGCCGCCACGCTCTGAGCAGCCACCAGGAATCACTCAGAGGACTGGACTCCCCGCCTGGGCAGGATGGAAACCCACACTGCCTGGATCTGTGATGAGCAGACCACTGATGCATCAGAGCACAAACAAGTAACAAATAGGATCCTGCTTTTTAAAAAAGAGCAAAATCCCTCATTCATGGGACAACCTCTGGCACACAGACCCCCCCAAACCCCGCATCAGGACATGCCCCGTGAACCCAGGAGGTTCCTACAAACTGCTCCAGCGGGACACGAGGCACATACCTGAACTGACCTTGGTCCCACAGTCTTCACCACACAGTCCCCCTGGGGCAGGCCCATCCAGGGCACACAGGAAACTGAGCCACCATCACACAAAGTCCCATTCCATCTGCCCTCTTTATTCAACAAATGTTTACAGGCAATTTTAAAACAAACATCACCATTCTAGATAATAGACTAATGAAGTCGTAGGTTGAAAACTGCTTGTAAGTCATTCTAATTTTCCTATATTAGAATAAGAGATAAAGAAGCAGTATGTTTCCACTGCATCCCATTTACAGATGAAAACCCAGCTCAGTTATATAAAATAAAGCAACTAAACAGGGAAAAGATAAAGGCACAAATCTCCCAAGCCTCGGGTTTAATGGTCCTTTCATAAGCTGTAAATATGCTGGCTTTACCTAGTTTAATGGACGATTGCTCACACACACTAACAAACTCAACCAATTTCATCATAGTTAATGTCTGTAACTGTCTAAGAATCATTTTCCCAGCCCCATGCAGCTTCCAAACAGGGCTGGTGTGCCCTACAGAAGGGATGGGTGCCTCGGAGGCCACCTTAGAAGACTAGAGGTAAGGCAGACTGGACGATTATACTAAATATGCTACACTCAGCCAGGAATATACTACAGCATGCCCTACTGCCTCCTTTTCAAATAGGTCAAGCGAAAGTTTTGTTAACCTAGGAAAAGAAAATATCAAACAACAAGTTATACTAGTTGTCACACAAAAGAATTCAAAGTTTAAACTAACAAGCAAAAGTAAAAAAGGAAACAAACAAAATGAAAAATACTAAAAATAGCAGTCACACCACAATGCTGAAAAGGAAAAGGAAGCAAGTCTTTAGATAAACAGAAATTCAGACATTTCTATAATGTCAATAACTGCAATTCAGTTTTGTCCAAGTTAACTCAGATTTCGCTTTTATTAAAAAAAAAAATTCATTCAGACCTAATCTTGATTTCACAGACATGATTTTAACTTTCCTTCTTTCCATACTAGGAATTGAACCCAGGGGCTCTGCTCTCTTTTCTCTAAGCTACATTCCCAGTCCTTTTTCAAAAAATATATTTTTATTTATTAGTACATGTGTGTAGCCCATACATACTTACATTCCTTGGGTGGAGTTGGTACATCTACATAATACATCTTAATTCCTTTTTCCATCCCCTTTTGCTACCCTTCCTCCCCAGTTCTATTTTGTGATAAGGTCTTGCTAAATTGCTAAGCACCAAGACTGGGCTCAAACTTGTGATCTTCCTGCCTCAGCTTCCCAGAGTGCTGGGATTACAGGAATGCACCACCACACCTGATTTCTTTTTTGGATACAAAAAATTTCTGATGCACATCTATGCCCAAGTCTTGGAAAATGCCTATCTTGTTATTCAACACACACTAGGGGCTGAGTATTTAGCTCAAGGGGTAAAGCGCTTGTCTCGCAAGTACAAGGCCCTGAGTTTGATTCCCAGCACCAAATACAAAAAAAAAAAAAAAACCCACATAAGAACAAATTGCATAGTTTTGGCTTTTAGTACTATCTTCCTGAATTTCAGCTAACTCCAAAGGAATCATGAAAACTGACATTTGACAGAACAATTTCAGTTATAGGAAACTAATAGTGTTATGATGCACTTTGGACCAAGATACCAGCTACAGAGCGTCATAAAAAGAAAAAGGCATGCGTTAACCCAGGTAATAAAAATTACCATGAAGAGATTTGCTGGAGTGGACTGGCAAAGACATGAAACGCTGTATAATAAACGCCCACCAGAAGTGTCACAACACACTCACCACTCACTAGCACAGGCTGGCTTTGTTCTGTCCAGTCCCCACAACAAATCAGCTGGAGTGAGCTGTGCAGGGAACTCCATTTCTAAGGTCTTAGCAATGGGGTGGGACTCAGATACACACAAAGAATCCCACCAGCAAACACATGGCCCCATTTCAGCCAAAGTGCACACTCAGCTCACTGAATTGGAAGGTGTCCTGTCAGCACTTCCAAACAGTCTAGGCCCAAAGAGCCCCACCCAGCCTGAGGGCTCAGGCACTGGACAGGCGGCCGAGGGACTCGGGGAGCGCCGCCCAGAGGCGCCAAGAGCAAGAGCGGCAAGGCTATCTAAGCAGAAAGCTGGAAACACACTGCTGTGCAACTGTCGGGGTTTCTGACCGGAGAAAACCCACCATACCGCGTCCTCACAGAAAGAGAGGCCACTCGTGGGAGGGCCACGCGGGTCCTGAGGACCGTATGGGGCCCGCTTCCCAGGGAAGCCGGTGGCTGAAGAAGGGAACAAAAAACACAAGGTCGCTCTTGCTGTGAAGTGAGCTGTGGCAAAGCCGTAGGTTACCCTATCTGCAAAGTGACAGGTAGATCTCCAAATTCTTCCCACAGTAGTATAAAGAAAACACACATTTGACTCAAATTCTGGCCCCACAACTTATTAAAATGTTGCTCTATACCTCTGTTTCTTTACCTGTAAAATGGGGATCTATTATGAACTGTGCTGCTGTGAGCATGGGTATTTGTGTATCTCTGTAATATGATGTCAATAACTCCTTTGGGAAGAGACCTAGGAGGGGAGTAGCTCAGTTGAATGGAATTTCTGGTTTCAGTTTTTGTTGGTTTTTTTTGGGTACTGGGGATGGAACTCAGGGCCTTGTGATTGTGAGGCAAGCACTCTAACCACTGAGATAAATCCCCTTGGTTTCAGTTTTTGAAGGAATCGCCATACTGAGTTCCATGGAGGCTGTACTAGTTTACATTCCCGACAACAGCACAGAAGGGCCCCCTCCACCACAGCCTCTCCAGTATTTATTATTTGATATCTTGATGATGGCCATTCTTTTTGGAATAAGATGGAATCTCAGTGTTGTTCTAATTTACATTTTTCTAATGGCCAGCACAATGTCGAGCATTTCTTCATGTATGCATTGGCCATTTGTACTCTTGTGAAGTGTCTAGTCATTTCACTTGCACATTTTTTGATTGGGTCTCTTATGGAGGGGGGACCCTCTGATTTTTTTGGATTCTTTATGTATTCTAGATAGGAGTCCTCTGTTTGAGGAATCACTAGCAAAAATTTTTTCCCATTCTGTAGGCTGTCATTCAACAACAGCTAAATCTTGGAAGTGGCCTGTAAGTTCACCAACAGAATGAATGAATAAAGAAAATGTGGTACCTACATACAATGGAGTACTACTCTGCCATAAAGGATAAACTTGAGTTATGTGTAAGAAACTTACACATAAAGGATAAACTTCAGTTATGTACTTTGAGACCATGATGCCAAGTAAAATCAGATATATGAGCTTAAATATCACATTGTTTCTCTTATATAAGAAACCCAGAGTAAAAAATAAAGAGCAAAATAAAAGATAGATAATAGAAAGTAAGGAGAGAGATCATTCTCAGATGGGAAGGAGATCAGGAGATGGGAGGGAAGGATAAAGGATAAAAAAAGGAATGGGGTGTGTTATGTACATGTACCAATCCACACCGGGAATGTAAACATTATTACTGCATCCATAAACAGATAAATATAGATAAATCAGAAACGAACACACAAAAAAAATAGGATTCCACCAGCTTCAACTGCGACTAGATCTGACAGTGAACAATGGCTTACAAAAGAAGCTTATTCCTCGCTCCCCATGGGAAATTCCAGAGGCTGAAAGCCTGGGATTTGTGAAGTGCCCCTGAGCCACAAAGTCCTTGGAGGACAGGTGTCTTCTGTCTTGATGGCCTTCATCCCAGTCACCTCAAGGTTCAAGATGGCTGCTGGAATTCCAGCCATCATGTCTGCATTCTAGTTTCTGCCACCATATCTGCATTCTAAGAGAAGAGGAAAACATAGAAGAGACAAAAATTCCAGGAAAATTCCCTGTGACAACTTTGCTCGCATTCAGAATATAACCCCATGGCGATCCCTAGCTGCAAGGAGGAGGAGGGGTATAAATATAGTTTGATTTCAGACAGCCATGTATCCAGCTAAAAAGTGGGATTCTGTGAGAATAGACATTTCTGTGACACCTCCACCTCATTTTAAGGATTAAACTGGGAAATATCTATATAATGTCTAATACTTGTTGGGCCCACGGTCAGCCCCAGGATTAACATCCCCCTCGTGGCGACGCTGCCATTTTATACAGTGTGGTTCCAGCAGCTCCAGAGCCCTCTCGGAAACAGCCTCCACCGCCTGCTCTATCCCTTACAGTCTCTCTCTGCCCACGGCCCACAGGCAACCTGTGTTCCAGCTGTACCAACACTGTCTTCCTTTCCCGCTCCAGCCACCACCCCCACAGCACCTCCCATCTGCAGGATGAGCTCCCCTCCAGGACATTCTAGGTCTTCCTCCCCTCACTGCATCCCCAGTCAGCACTTGAGCACTCCTCACAGGCTTCCTCCCCACAGCACCCTCCACCAGGGAGGACAGCAGCCAGCATTTGGTGGGAACCCTCATCATGCCGGCCAACCCCACGCCCTTCTCCAGTGTCACAGGCATTATACTGCCCCCATTTTAAAGATAAAGAAACTGAGGTATGGTGTAGAGAGGTTCAATGGCTTGTCTTAGGTCACACAGAGGATACAGAGCAGAGCCAATATTCAAACACAGGCTGCTACTAGACCTCAGAGTCTATTCTGTTAGGCACCACATTACCCAACTGTGCCAGTTAACTGTCAACGTGACTGGATTCAGACACTCCAGGAAGGTGACTTGATCACGGGGCGCTATACTCCCCGATGGTCATGGCTGAATGTGCGGTTAGGAGGTGGGGCCAAGACAGAGGAGGCAGGTCTCGGGACGTGCCTCTGGAGGCTGTACCTCTAGTCCGCTGTCTTCCCCTGCGCCCTGCTTCCCAGCTGCCAGGAACTAAGCCCCCTTGGCTGCACCATGCCCTTCTGCCATGTTTCTGCCCCGGAGCCAGCTGCCTGCAACTGCACCATCTGAAACCGTGAGCCAAACTAACTTCTCCCTTTAAATTTCGGGTAGTTTGTCCCAGCAATGGGAAAGCTGACTAATACAGCAACCAGAGAGACAGTGAAACAGAGACAGACAGACACAGATACACCCCAAAAGAGAAAGACTCTTTCCATTTGGATTAACAAAGCTAATAATGAAACTGAATCTAAGCATCAAGGGACAAGCTTTATTTGTTGTCAAAGAATAAAGAAGCAGGAATTCAGCTCACAGATCAACTTCTCAACTCAGGACTGAAAGGTCATAGACATAAAGTAGCAGAAATGAGGGAGGACACGGGCCAGTAAGAGGGAGGACTATTTGCGTCTTTGCTGGAATTGGTGGAGCTGGAACTCAAGCGCTGCCCCTTTTTTCTTCTTTTGGTCTGGTGCTTCCTGTCATGGTGGCTGGTGGGTGTGTCATTTAGCATGAAAATTAGATTATAATGAATTTAGAGGTCATCTGGAGGTTACTCTGGAGGCCATCTGAGATCCAACTGCCTAAAGAGGAACTTCTGGACTTCAGACATCCTGTCCTCTAAATACACGACAGGGTGGGTAGAAATTCGCCTAGGTCACCTGGACTGTACACTGGGTACCAACAGCACCAGGCTACCTCGATTACTTACATAAGGGGTCTGGTGTCATTTTAGAGCAGGAAGAGTCAATCTGCATCCTGCAGGCCGTTGCTTTTGTTTGTAATTTATTTTTTGTTTTGTTTTGCATTTTCCAGTACTGGGAATTGAATCTAGAGACTTGTCATTGAGCTACAGTCCTTATATTTCCGGCCTTCTTTTTTTTTGAGACAGGGTCTCACTAAGTTACCCAGGCTGGGTTCAAACTTGTAATCCTCCTGCCTCAGTCTCCTGAGTAGCTGGGATTATAGGTATTGCCATCACACCTGGCCCAATCCTTGTTTTATACATAAAGTTTTACTGAAACATAGCCCCACTCACTTGTTTATAATGGGACAGTTACACAGTTGCCATGGAGACTACAGAGCCCACAAAGTCTGAACTATTTCCTATCCAGCCCTTATAGAACACACTTGCACAAAAGGCACCCAACAAATATTTTGAGGGGGAAAACATTCCACAGGCCCTCATCACAAGCAAAGAGGAGTGTGACTGGCAGAGGATGATACCGCGAGCTCATCGGGACTGAGAGAGTTTCCTGATTCTGTCCAGATTGTATTTAACAACCCAGAAGCCCAGGTAAACTGTCAGGGTGGGTTTCATTATGTTATTAGTGGCTTGCCAGACCTCCAATGCAGTGGCCACTATGGAGACAAAGTGAGGGTCATCTCTATCTGTCCCCTCACCCACTCTACTTCCTCCCCACCAGACCCTCATCTCCACCCACACTCAAGGAGAACCTCAATCCCACCCTCCCCAGGAGACTTCCCAATCCCACATGCCTGCCTCAGTGCACACTACAGGCTGTGTGACTGGCCTCACAGATGACCGCTTAGAACATTCTAGAAAAGAGCAACTAAAAACTGATGTTGGCTGCCTTTTAATTTTGTATACTTCCATCAATATATTTATAAAAAGGGTCAAACCACACAGAAACATAAATAGTCCTCTTAATGCTACAACACAAGAAAAAGTTGTTCACGGCCCAAAGGGCTTCTCTGACCTTCAAGGAACAGAACTGCAACAAGACTGTATAACAGTTCCTAATTTTATCATTGTTACTGATATCATGGCATGAAGCACAAATAAGGCACTTTCTTCCTGGGCTGTGATTATATTCAATCCAGTATGGGTTATCAAAAATCAAATTCTGGACTTGTTTTCTTTTTAATTCAGTCATGGCCTGACACCAAATTGCATCAGTGGGAGCCAAGTAGAACTGAAAAAGCCTGCTGTGTTTCCAACACAATCACTTCAACCCTTCTTTTGGGGCACAAAGGCCCAAATTGCTTCTCTTCCCAGAGTCCTCAGACAGCTGTCCACAAGCAGAATGTGAAGACTGCAGATGGCCGAGAAAGCCATCCACTGTACACATGAAACATTTAAGTCCACTGGGTCCTCCAGTCTGAGAAAAAGGGCCGAGATAGACCTCGGATTTGCTGAGGTCAGGTCTGAAACAACCCACCAGCTCACCCCATAGGTGCCATGAAGTTACTTACTCCTTGGTCTGTCTAAAATATGAGATACCTGGTCCACACACTTCTGCCAAGCACTGTGCTAGGACTGGCACCTGTTATAGCTTCACAACGCTACAAGGTTAGCATCATTTTACAGATGGGGAGACCAAGAGTCAATGAATTAAGCAACCTGCTCAAGGTCACTTAGCAAAAAAGGAGGCAAAGCTGGAGCCACGCATGGTGGCACACGTCTATAACCCCAGCATTCTGGGAAACTAAGGCAGTAGGATTCCAAGTTTGAAGCCAGCCTGGGCAACTTAGTGACTTGGCAAGATCCTGTCAATAAAAAATAGAATAAAGGCTAGGGACGTAGCTCAGTGTAAAGGCCTGGGTTCAATCTCTAGTACTGGAAAAAAAAAAAAAAGGCCCAAAAACAATTAAAAAGGAGGCAAGCCCACAATACTAGACTTCACCAGCCTAGACTCCTGGACTGCCCTGCTCAGGAGCAATGCATGAGGAACAGCCAGCCCTTGCCTTCCCAAAGCTACACAGATAGCAACACAAAAACTTCCCAGAGCAAGCACAACCCACTGGCCTATCCCCTGCAAGTGGGAGTGTGAGATGGCTCAGCTCCCCACAAAAGAGTCGGGCGCTTTCTATACAGGATCCATCTGTCCTGTGATCCAGCAATTCCAATCCTAGAAATTTACCCTAGAGAAATAAAAGCATATGTCCACACAGACACTTGCACACAAATAGCAGCTTAACTTGTTCCAGCTCAAAACTGGAAATAACCCCAAAGTCCACCTAAAGCATATTCAAATTGCAATATATCCACGTGCAGGATGTAACACCACTCAACAATAAAAAGAAACTAATTATAAACTACTGGTGGCACAGCAACCTGGACAGATCTCAGAACATTATGAGGAGCTGAATAAACCAGCCCCAAAAAGGATATCCTGTATGCTTCTACTTACATGAAATCCAAGAACACATGAAAGCGATTCATGGTAACAGAAATCAGATAGGGCTTGCAGGGGAAGCAGAATTGGCTGGAAGGAGGCACAAAGAAATTTCCAGGGAGGGAGAAGGCAGAAATGCTCTGTACCTTTCAGAGCAGTAGCTACATGCTGTAAACAACTGTCAAAACTCATCAACCAGAACTTCTAAGACTCTGCATTTATTGCACATTAATCACACCTTTCAGAAAAGGTCTTCATACTAATTAATGAATCATTCTGATGATATAAAAATAGATTATTACTTGTATACCTCCAAATGTGATTATGCAACACTATTTAAAGAAACTCTGATTTGCCCATTAGAGGAAATTAGTTTTACTCACCAGCATTAGAAACAATTTGCCTCAGAATATTACCTACCTTATATTTGCCCAAGGGGTCTGTCTAGCAGACAGAGATGGATGAGTCCACCAGCCCTTCCCAACAAGCTCACTTATGGTCATGACAGCTACCTAGGCAGGTCCATGAAAGAGATGCCTGTCACCATGGTAACCACGGAGGGGTGGGAAAAGAGGATGGGGGAAGGGAGACAGTGATTTTAAAACCCAGCTTAGAACTATGACCATGTGGCATTCTAAATAATGGCCTCACCCTCAAGATGCTCCTATCCTAAAGCCTGGAACCTGCAAATGTTGCCTTATATGGCAAGACTTTGGCATGTCACAGATGTGATTAAGGACTCTGAGATGGGAAGATTATCCCGGATGATCTGGGTAGCAATCGCAGAAGTTCTCCTAAGTGAGAGGCAGTGGGAAGTCTGACACACACAGTGAAGAAAGTGATGGGAAGACAGAGGCAGAGACCAGACTGATGCAGTTAACAACCTGAGGAACAGTGGCAGCCACCAGAAACCAAAAGACACAGGGGTTGGGTTCCCCGCCAAATCCCCATAGAGAATGCCAGTATTTTATCCGGCCAACACCTTGACTATGGCTCAGGAAAGTGATGTGAGACTCCTGTCCTGCAGGACTTCAAGAGAATAAATCTGTGTTGCTTTAAGCTCCTGAGTTCGTGGTCATTTGTCACAACAGCTGTAGGAAACTAATAAAGACTAGAAACCTTAAATCCAGTCCAGCTTCTGCTAATGGTCCATGTTCCCCAGAATTGACTCTAAATTTCTTTTTTTTTTTTTTTGACTCCAAATTTCTAATGAGTATTCAGGATAATAAAACTCTTTTTTCTTTTCTTAAAAGACAGCGTCAGAAAATATCTCCATTCACACGGAAAAGTTCCTCAACAGGAGTCAACAAGACCAACCACAAAAGGACACAACTAAAACATGCGGCTACCGTAAAATTAACAACTTGTGTTTATCAAGACACATTCTGTCTGAAATGAAGTTCAAAGAGAGACCAAACTAAGCCATGGTGTTTCAGTCAGAGTGGGGGTGACTCTGGAGAGCAGGCACGGTGGCAGACGTTGGCTGCTGGCACCTGACCTGGTGTGTTCCTTTGTGAAGCTCTGACCTGCGTATACTTCTGACTTGTGTACTTTTCTGCATGTCTGTTGGCCTTCAGATTTAATCCTCAGTTCCTCAGAGATGATGTGAAAAAGTATGAGTAGCTTTACTTTTTCTCAACAGTTTCCTCAAACTGCAAAACAGATTAAAGTTTACCTTAGAAAAAAAAGAGAAAAAATTAAAATCACTCATCATCCTACCAACTCAGGAAAACTATGGTAACCACTGGTTGTAAATCTCCACAGACATACTTTTTAACACACTTAAAAAGTGTGTGAGGGCGGAGCCTGCAGAGAGTGGTTAATACAAAGCAGGTATTCAATAAATATTTTAAACCACAAGTGAATAAATCGTATTATATGCTGTTTTGTAACCCAGGCAACCATCCCTTTATTATTACTGTCAACGAAGCAATCAGTGTCCCTCAGGATTTTCTTGCACAGCCTCAGAACAGTCTGGCAGCCCAGACAGCAGGAAGTGCAAATACTTTCTAAGTACACATAGGCAAGAACATAAAACCTAGGGCAGTGATTCTTAACTCTGGTATCACCAATGACCTCTAAAAATATTGGTTTACTCCAAAACAAGGCTCGCTTTAATTCAGTGTTGTTTTAAAAATTAATATATGCTCCAGTGACATCTGTGTGTGTGTGCACGCGCGTGCACGTGCGCGCCTAAGTGCATACGTGCTGGGAATCAAACCCAGGGCTTTGTGAATGTAAAGCAAGCTCTCTACACAGAACCACAGCCCCAGCCTCTGCTGAGGGTGACTTGTTGCACTGGAACCAGCAGTCCCAACATGCTGGAGGCTAAAACTGCATTTTCAACGTGTCCTTTAATCCAGGTCAAGTCAAAAGCAAGCCTGGCTCTCTGGTCACTAACAGCACACGTCAGTGGGTCATGGTGGACCCTAACTCAGGGCAGACATGTCACAAGAAAAGTCTGACTCCCTGACCCAGAAGACAAAGACTGATGGCTGCCAAGAGCAGGACAAGCAATAAATATTTTAACACAAGGACAAGATGACAAGCAGGGACATAACCAAGAAATATAATATTACTTTATTACTATTACTGCTATAGTTAACATACTATTATTAATTATAGTACCCATAATATAATACAATAATAGATACTAACATTGGCCAAATTCAAACTAATCCTGGTTTGATGTCTTCTCTTTTATTCATTATTGTATTTATTTGACATTATGTGCTATTATAGTGAAGACATGTTTGTCCTTTCCAAATCTTATGTTGAAATCTGGACCCCAACATGACAGTGCTGTGAGATGGTGGGACATTTCAGAGATGTCTGGGTCACAAAGCCTTCACTTTCATAAAAGGATCAATGCAGCCCCCTGGAGACTAGATGAGTTCTTAAGAGTGAATTCCTGCTCTCTTGGGACCAGGTCAGTTACCACAGGAGTAGGTTATAAAGCCAGCCAGCCCTCGTGTTTTGTATCTTCCACAGATACTGACTGCCCTTCCCTTTCCCACCACGGTATCATAAGCACGAGGTCCTCACCAAATGCAGCCACCAGATCTTGAACTTCCAGCCTCCACAACTGTGATCCAAATGAAGTTCTTTTTTTAATAAATTACCTGGTCTTGATGTTGTTTTTTATAGAAACAGAGAACAGACTTAAGACACTTACTGAACCAGACCCTGTTCTCAACACTGAGGACACAGAAATGACCAGGGCAGACAAATTTTTCTGCCCTCAAGGAACTTATATTCTAGAGCAGAAAGACAGACAGACAGGCAGGCACAGACACACATACACACAACACAGGACAGGTCAGATGGAATCCAGGGTTATGGAGAAAAATAAAGCTGGGAAAGAAGACAGAGATTCAAGGCTAGTGAAGAGAAGGTGTCAATACTTGAATTCAAGTTTTAAAAGGATCCGTTTAAAACAACATTATCGGGCTGGGGATTTAGCTCAGTGATTAGAGTGCTTGCCTTGCAAGCACAAGGGCCTGAGTTCGATCCCCGGCACCACAAAAATAAATAAATAAATAAACAAACAAACAACATTACCATTTCTTCCCCCCAACAACTCTGTGATAATTACGTTAATATGGTCCCTCGGTAACCACAGCACTCAAATAAAAACCAAGAATGTTATGCACCATAAGGGTCCATGTAAGAAAGGACAAACTGAAGATCCAATGATAGCTGCCACTTGTGGTACCCTGCTCTGCACTGTTCTCAATCTCTTATATACCAGGATTTCATTTACTCCTCACCCTGAATTAATGACAACAGTAACACTGTTTTCCTCATTTAACAGAAGAGAAAACAGATGCCCAGAGCAACAAAGAAACTGCCCAAGGTCACACAGGTGCTAAGTGCTGATGTTGAGATTTAAGCCCAAAGTCTACTGTTATGGTTTGTGTCTAGATGTCCCCCCAAAGCCTCATGTGGTGAGAGGTAGCTGGATCTAGAGTGTGTGATTACTAAATTAGTCCACTGGTTGGTTTGGTTTGGTTCTGCTGGGATCGAGGATATGACCCTAGGAACAAGGATATTAGGATTAAGGGTGGGAGTACTGCCCACCCTAAAGCCAGATAGCCTGGATAAGATATAAAATACAGGAAGAAGCTGGTTAGCCCCCCCACCCCTTGCTTGCATTCCTTGCTTACCTGGCTGTGTTCTGCCTGTCTGCCAGGCCACCCTGCCTCGGACGCAGCTGATTGTGGACTGAAACCTCTACAAACTGTGAGCCAAATAAACCTTTCTTCCCCTAACTTTGGGTGTCTAGTATTTTGTCCCAGCAACGAGAGAAAACCTAACTAATACATCTACAATATCCTTTCCCAATAAATATCCACTGGCCGCCTTCTTTTATCAGCATCTATTTTCCTCATCCTACTCAAGATTTGCCTTTCAACATTTCAGAGTTCTTACCTCCTCACCAAGGACTCAAAAAAGAATGGGGCCAGCTCCACATACGCACTGTCCTCTTTTCTCCAAATAGTGAAAAGTGAAAGACAAAGACCCTCAAATAGTTAAATAACAATTTCTAGATCAAATCAGAAATTATTTCCTTAAGCACTCAATGTTATAAACAATCCCAAAGCAGTTCTATTTTGGTTTGAGAGTAAAATGAGCCATAGGGCACATGAGAATTCTTACAGCCAATTTCCTACTAGGCACAGATATCTCAAGCCTGAGCGCCTACACCGAACCCATCCTAATTGCAAAACACATTCTTTTCCTGTGTTTCTCATCTCTGTAAAGGTCATCTCAAACCCTCCCCACAGTCTCTCAGGACCTACAACAGCAGGCTTATGGTTACCCTCCACCTTTTGCTTTCTCAAACCTCTACATCCAATCCATCAGCAAGTTCCATTTACTCTACTTTAATCTCTCTCTCTCCCCCAGCTCCCCTGCCTCCCACAGAGCCCAAGCTCCTTGCAGCTCTTGCCTGGACCACTGTGAGGGCCTCTAACTGTTCAGCTGCACCCTCAGGTCTCTTGACAGAAGGCAGAATGCACGCAGTCTGAAATTGCTACAAGGTGCTATGTACTCAGGTGCAGCCTGCTTTTCCCCCAAGTTCCTAAAGTTTACTCCTCCCTGATTCACTTTGTATGAAAACCAAAACAAGGGTGATAAATCAGAACATTCCCACAAAAACACAAAAAGCCAGACACGTGGTATATATGCCTGCATTTCCAGCTCTCAAGAGGTTAAAGCAGGAGAATCATGAGTTCTTGGCCAGCCTGAACTATGTAGGGAGACCTTTTCTCAAAGAAAAAAAAGAAAATGTGAATGCCAGTAGACACTAGATCCACATTTAAAATTATTTCCACAAATATTTCATTATTTCATCATTTCCTTTTTTAAACCTTCATCATTTCCTTTTTTAAATCTTTTTTAAACCTTCATTTCCTTTTTTAAACCTTTTTTAAACCTTTAAACCCTTACCACTTTCAGAAACTTTTTTGCTCATTTATTTAAATACATTTACTCAATGCCTGTAAGCCTGAACTATTTTCTTTAAATATGTATAATAATGGGTTGGATTAGAGAAAACCCTTTGAGACATTTAATCTTAATTACCTATCAACTTGACTGGATTAAGAGACTCCTGGGGAAAAAAAAAAAGACTCCTGGAGAGGTTATTAGATCAGGGGGGTGCACACTCCTTGGCAGATTAATCCACTGATGTTCGCAGCTGATAGTGCTGTAGAAGGCAGGCCCCAGTTGGAGGAGGTGGTCACTGGGGGCAGTGCCTTTGGAGGGTCCATCTCTTGCTGATGTTTCCCCTGTTCCCTGCTCTCTGCCACCATGAAGGAGGCAACTCCACCATGCCCTCTGCCATGATGTTTGTGTTGGAGCCAGTTAACCATGGACTAACTCCTCTGAAACCATAAGCCACATTAAACCTGTCCTCTTTAAGGTATTCTGTCCCAGCATCAGGAAAGCTAACCAATACACCCTTAAGGCATGCTTTCCTCTTGCTCTGATTACTCTTGCCCAGGGAGTATGAGCCCAATGTTCTAGACTTACTCTCCTGAGTCAAGTGTGTACCATACATTTAGTTTTTGTCTCCTATGACCTTTCTCTACAACATGGAGTTCGTTTTCCTAAGAGTGTGCCAATGAGTCTAAGGATGCTCCAAATAAATAAATTAAGGTAGAATATGATACTGAATGTTAAAACATAAGCTTTACATCAATTTAGGGACATGCAAGAGGACATCAAGGAAAATGAGTTTGTGGGTAACTGGTGTTAAGTCCTAGAAGCTGGGGAAGAGCATTATCAATGCACAGCAGCTTGAGAAGACTCATCAGGAACTCTATGGCTTCAGGCTCATAAACTGAAGGCATTTTGAAAAGAACTACCAAAGCAAGACACTGTGAGGCTAAAGAGCAAAAGACAACATGAATCAGTGGGCCTAGCTATTTGCATCAAGGCATTTCATTAGACCAGGGGAAGGGTGGGCTCACTACTTCATGGGAAGATCTCTGAGTTTTGTTTACTTGAATAGCTTCGGTGCTCGCTTTGGCAGCACATATAGTAAAACTGAATAGCTTCAGCTCCTAGAACAGTGCCCGGTACTCTGAATAAATAAAATGGTCTCTAAATAAACTAATTAAATGAATGAATACATTTTTTAAGGTTTCTTTTATCTTCTCTCTTCCTTTTCACTAATCCAGATCTCCCTTTATAAGACCCCCAGAGAAAGAAGTATTCAATCACTGGGTCATAAATCACCAGACCACTAATGGACCCTCAGCCACAGTTGAGAGAATGCAACATGGGAAATATAAACCATAAACAGAGACATTAACCTTAGAGACAATGCTTTTGGAGTCAGCGGTAGACTTGGAAAATGGTGAGTCTACTCAGGTAAAAACAATCAGCAGACAGCTATAAACTTCAGTAAACCAACTCAGTAAAGACAAACTCTCACTTCGACATGCTCAGAACTGTGCACAATGCCACATTTTACCTAGGAAGACTTCAACTAATTAGTTTCGTTATTATTAATTTTATCTCTTCTCAACCGCCTTGCCTGCAATCTTTTAAACACCACAGTGAGTTTAAACCTAGGCAAAAAGAAAAAAAAATTCCTCCTAAATCTACTCCAGAGAACAAATCCTTTAATACACATTGAAGGTAAAATACTGTACCCAAGCAAGTAAAATAACTGTAATCCAGATAAAAATCTCTCTGTTGGCCTCATAAGCTAGTTGAAGAAAAAGCATTAAAAGAGATCACCCAACACACCAACAAAAGGGCGTCATTTACAAGGCACCTTGAAGTACTATTTCTTTTCTTTTTTTTTTTTTTTTGGTGCTGGGGATTGAACTCAGGGCCTTTTGCTTGCAAAGCAAGCACTCTAACCACTGAGCCAAATCCCCAGCCCCACCTTGAAGTACTATTAACAAGACAAAATTTCCGAGAACAGAAATTAGATGTAACCATCTCATACCTCTCCCATCAGACACACTATTTTTTTTCAGCTTTCAAGAACTAAAGGGGAAAAGGGAAAGGCAAGAGCAAACACTGAGGCTACTTTGAGAAAGCAAAGGATTCAAAAGTTAAGTGCAACTTCCACTAAGATAGTAACAGATCTCCAAGGAAACCCAGGGGGGTTGAAAAGTTCCACGGCTCGAACATCAACAGAGAAACAATTCAGTTTTCCAAAGTCCTGTTCCTCCAAGTTGAGTTTCATGTAAGTATCAGGTTGGTATGTTTCAGTCCACGGCCTTCTGAACATCCACTAACAGCCTACAGGAAGAGATAACCAAGTAATCCAGGTTACCCGGCAGAGCTAAGCGAGACTTTCCAGGGTGTGATTCAAAACTCACAGGCATCTTTAAGAATTCCAAACCTATTAAAATCCGAGAACTGTCAAAGACAGGGCAAAGGATCTCATCATGGTCAACCCCTCCAATGCCCTTAACATGGGCACTCGTATTTGTCTCCACCTTGATTTTTGTTTTTTGGACTCAAAAAAAAAAGTCAACAGTACTGTCACATCTGATCCTTATAAGTCTTTCTCACAGTTGCAGTCCAAACACTATCACCCCATGTGCCCATTTCTTTGATGTCCCAATCTTTCCATGTGTCTGTTCATAACTAAGCTTCCCAACTTTGACAGCTAAGAGTGCAGGAAACTTCAAAAGGCAGCCAAAGGGGAAATAACAATTTAAATAGCAAAACCCGTTTTGAAAGGCTAGAGGTGTTTTGTTTTGTTTTTTTAATAGAAACTTCCCAATGCAGAGATTGGAGGCTGGAAGCTTCGAACTGGGGACGCACGAGGGCGCGGAAGATAAGTCGCAAGCTTTCGTGGGTGGTGGTGCTGTTTTTCAAACACTAAAGTTTAAAAAGAACTACGTGGAAGGAAGAATCGCTGTGATCGAACCAGCTTCTTCGGCTGGGCACAACCCTCGCCCTCTCTGCCAGCCATTCTTCAGGGGAGCGCAGCGGCTGGACAGGGGAACTAACCAGCGCGCTCCTCCGGCCACCCCAAACCTTGCAGGAACCAGCACATGAGCACACCAGACTCTGGACTCCCTCCCCGCCACTGCGGCGCGCCCTATCCCGGGCACCCCACCTGGAGGGGAGCAGGGACGTGGGCAGGGCCCGATGCACAGGCAACACCGGTTCACGGGAGGCACCGCCACGCGCGCACACGCGCGCACACACCCCGAGAGGCGCGCAGGGAGGGGCGCGGGCGGCGGGCGCGTTACCTGTTTTGCCAGCCCTGGAGGAGGTTGGTGTATTTGCTGAGCACGCCCTCCAGCGCCGGCTCCCTCCTGCGACCGCCTCCCCCGGACGGGCTGGCGGCCACTGAGCCCGGGCTGCTGCGGCTGCCCCCGCCACCGAGCCCGGCCGCCGAGGACCGGCCGGAGACCCCCCGGCCCGCCAGCGAGCAGGAGGGCGAGGAGCCCGCCGAGGTGGCGCGGCTGCTGCTTCGGCTGCTGCTGTTGCTGCCGCCGCCGCCGTCTGCGCCCTGGGCCGCCCTCTCCATGGTCTGTGCGCGCCCGGGACGCGGGTCCCCGCCGCGGTGGCGGCCCAGGTGCAGCGGCGGCTACTGCTACAGCTCCGGGCGCCCGGGCCGCGAGTGGCTGCTCCAAATCCCCGGGAAATGCCTGACTCATACAGGAGGAAGAGGAGGAGGCGGCGGAGGAGAGCCGGGAAGGAAGCCAACCGGGCTGGATGCAGCTGCGGCCGCCCCTCCTCCCGCCGCGGCCGGCCCGGCCCCTCCCTCCGCTCTAGTTTCCCCCGCAAGTTCGGAGCTCGCGGCTGCTTCAGCCAGTTCACGGCAGATCCTTCCTCCTCTTCTCCCGCGCCCGCGATCGCTCCGGCCCTGGAAGGGGGCCCGTCCCGGCGCCCGCCGGCGAGGTGGGCACGCCCTAAACCCTCGCCCTGCCGCCCTCGCGTCCCGCTGCCGCCCCCTCTCGGATCCGAAGGGGCGAAAGGGAATCTCTGCGCGTCAGTCCCCACCCCCAGCCCACCTCGGGACCTGGAGGGAGGGGCGGACGGTCCCACCCACCCGGGCCACCCGGATATGCGCCCGCCCCGCCTGACCCGAGGGCGCGCTCCCTCGCTCGGTCTTCCGCGCGCCGGCCGGAGCCAGGCACGTACACAGTAACCTGGAGATCGGCCTCGCCTGCACAGCGGAGGAGCAGGCAGCGAGGCCCTCGGGGTTCCCCTGCGCGAAGGGAGGGGGAGGGAAGGAACAGGTGATTGTCACAGATGAGCTCGCCCCGGGCGTTTTTGCGTGGCCAAGTTATGCTGAATGTGTAACGGACACCAGGGCGGGACTGGGGTGGGGAGACTGGACTTTCAGGTTTCTGCTAGTGCCTCCATGAAATGAGTACACTAGGGGACAAATGCTCTTGCCTTACCGTGATCCCCGCCTTTGGGGACATACACTAACCTGACAAATCAAAACCGATCCTTGTTATCATGGTGCCGCTTGCACAGGGAACTGAAGACTGCAACCGGAAGGGGAGTGAGATAAACAGGTACTTACACACCTCACTATTCCCTGTTCGCTGTAACTTCTTTCCCCCATCCCCACTTTAGGACACGCTACACTTGAACTCAGTTTCCACGTGGAAACTCAGGCTCAAGTAGATGAGTTGTACTCTCTCCATCCTACTAATAATTTCTGTAAATATAAATATTCAGTGTAATCTGGAAGTTTCTAAACTAAGAAAAAAAGCCTGAGACACTTGGACTCTCATCTCCCTCCAACACACACACACGCGCACACACACACACACACACACACACACACACACACACACGAGAAAACAAAAACCAACCGTGGTAGATGGGAGGTAATCCTGTCCAAAAGGCTAAACCCTTTTCAGCGTCGCAGCCTTCCAAGAAGGTTTCAGAGGAGGGTTAGCTCTAGAAATTTTCGTGAAGAAGCTCCTGAGGCTTGTAGAAGTGCTTGTGTCCCCAAAGAAATTACAATTCCAGATACCTACACAGTGTAAAAATTTTTTTCAAAGAAAGAGACTACTACATGGACTAGCATTGAAGTCAGACAGTTTTAATCTATGATCTTGATCAAATTGCCTCTTTCAGCTTCAGTTTTCTCACCTGCAAGATAAGACTAATAACATTGGCATGATGAATTCTGAAAGAATATGTATTTGTTCAGAATATTTACTGGTCCACACAGGAGGAGTATTGACCTCAGGCTGGCCTTTGGGATTGCTCTGGCCAGTGGAATATGAACAGAAGTGATGCGTGCAGCTTCCAAACAGAAACTCAGAACCGTCCAGCTGTCTTCCATCCTCTCTTCCTTACTGCGGGCAAGCAGCAGGCCTAGGGCCTCTCCTTGAGCTTAGGTGCAGGAGAGAGAAGACATGGGGACCACAGCATGGCCCATTAGTGCTGGTCATGTAATATGCATGAAATGTTTGTTTTAAACCACCGAGATTTAGCATCATAACTTTGCCTAAGCCTACTGATACATACCAATCAGTAGGTGAGTGTTCACTAAGTCCTTCATTGATAGACTAAGCAGTTGGGGCAATACTGTACTATAAATGTTGTCACCCTCTTTTTTTTTTTTTAATTGGAGATTGCAGCCCTGAACTGCTAAAAATGGAGACATGGCATTATTTCATTTCATATCTTCTGACCTACTCATTTTCCACCCCATCCAGCCAATCTGTGACTGAATGAGCTAGACCAACAAATTCCCACTTTGGACTAAAAAATTGAGACCCTTGAAACAATCCTGATTGAATGGGAGAGGGCCTGTATTGAGAGAAGAGTCAAAGTCAGAATGGGCCAGGAGCAAGCCAGCCGTCCGGGATCAGGAAGTCAGTCAGCAGTAAGAAGTGAGCAGAGCAGGTCTGCTGAAGGGACAGGCGAAATCATGAAAGAGAGAAAGCACATGCTGTTCCCTCTGCTGCCAACACTCTTTCCTGCTCCCCTCACCTGGTTTGTGCTGCTTGTCCATAGAGTTTAGAATTTAGTCACTTCTTCAGCCAGGAATGGTGGCACACACCTGTAATCCCAGCACTTTGGGAGGCTGAGGCAGAAGGATCGAAGGTTTGAGCTCTGCCTGGGCAATTTAGACTCTATCAAAACATTTAAAAAGAAAGAAAAAATTAAAAAGGGCTGAGCTGTAGCTCAGTGCAAAGCCCCTGGGTTCGAGAGACAAAGCCGTCAGGTCTTCCAGAAAGCTTTCTGTGACCTTCCCCCATACAGCAGGTAGGGAAAAGTTACTTCCAGCTTCTCTTTAGAGAGAAAAATAGCTCCATATTAGAAAAACAATTTGAGAACACATACATAACAAATTGACAAAAAAATGTTTGGAATACATATCATTAAAATCACTTGCAAAACATGTCCAATGTAAGGGCCATTTCTTTAATTTGCCCACATTGCAGAAATCACTGTGAAAAATAATGTAACTGGAAATCTAACAGCCATCTTGGGCCTTGAGAATGGAAACCAGGTGTGGGTTGGAGCAAAAAGAACCTCTCAAACTGGATGGGTGGCTCGTGCCTGTAATTTCAGCACTCTGGGAGGCTGGGGCAGGAGAATCCAAGTTCAAGCACCGCCTCAGCAATTTAGCGACTTAGCAAGGCCCTGTTCCTGAATAAAAAATTTTTTAAAGGGATGAAGGTGTAGCTCAGTGTGAAGGCCCCTACCTCAGTCCCTAGTACTGAAGTAAGAGGTAGAGCAGGGACAAGTAAGCAACAGAAAACCATGGGGCAAGAACTGAGGAAGCAGACAGAGTGAGGACAACTATGTCAAAACATCAGGAAGCCAACGGGTCATCCTGTTCCCTCCCAAGAGCCCCAGCAATGTGCAAATCCAAAAGTACAAGACCCTGGCCTGTGTCCTCATTTGCACTAAAGTTTTGACACCCTCCCACACACACAATGGGCTTTGGATCACATGGCACTTCCTCTACAGACCTTGTATGCTCAAAAACACCTCCAGATGGGTAGGCCAAGGCAGGTACTCTGTTAAGCCGTGAATCCTGTCAGTCCCCAGCCGTATGTCCTCCCACATTCCCAGGAATTTAAGAGACCTGGTGCCTGCCCTATGGGACTGTAAGCGCTCATTGGCCCTCTCCCACCCCAAAATGCATGTTCAGTACTTTTAATAAATCTTATTCTTCTTACTTCTTCTGAGTGTCTCACTCAATTCTTTGTTCAGGTTACCAAAAACCTGGAAATGACTCCCCCCAGACCCTCCAGTGGATAACAGCCGTACCACAAAAAGAAGAGACGAGGGGAAGAACAATAACAACTACTACTGCTCCTCAAAATAATGGGCAGAATCTGTAGCCCCCAGGAGGGACCTGACACCTCAGCTTCTCCATGTGGACCTATAGAACTGGCTTGGAGTTCCCACTGGTTGTCTGTGGGGCTCACTCCTCTAGCTGGGAATGTCATTCACACCAGTGACACACAAGGCCACGGGAGGAGTAAGTGAACAGTGACCTATTTGACCAACTGACACGAATGAAGCCTGGTCTCGAATAGAGAAAAATTTGTCATGACCAGATCACCCTCTGAGATCACTTTAGTCACATCTGTGTTAGAAACACCTTGTCTGACGTGGTTATGTCTCCCTAAGGGCTTATGCTTTCATAGGTGGGGCTTCTTGGAGCTGGCTGGATCTAAGGCATGTGATACTAGGATTAAGGATGTGTGGTACTAAATTAGTCCATTGATTAGAATTAGCATAGTTCTGGGTGGCATCACCCAAAAGCCTGGATGGGATAATAGGGAAAGGCAGGCTGGCTGCTGGCTGCTTGCTGCCTCCTACCTGCCATGCCATGGACTGTTTCTCCTCCAAGATGCCCCTCTGCCATGCTATCCTGACTTGCAATCAGCTGACTATGGACCGAAACCTCTACAAACTGTAAGTCAAAATATGCCTTTTCTCATTTAACTTGTGGGTATTGGGTATTTTGTCTTAGCAACTCAGAAAGTAACTAAGACACGTGTTCTTTGTCCCAGATAGAAAAACAATTAACAGCTAATTTTATTGAGGACTTACTATGTTCTAGGCACTATTTCAAGTGTCTTACACATTAAATAACTCATTTAACCCTCGTAATAACCACATAAGAAGACCCACAGTTCTTATTTCTGTTTTATGGCTGAAGAAAACAGAATCAAAGAGAAGTGAAGCAACATATCCCCCCAAATCTCAAAGAGCCAGGTTTTGAAATCAGACAGTTTGACTACTAAGTCTCAGTTCTTAACCACTGTGTTATACCATTTGTGAAATTGCTTCATAATGGATCCAGTTTCATTTCCTGTACTTCATAAAACCACTACAAGTACTGTGGGGCTCCTGGAATTCCATTTCCTGTTATATTTATGTTTGCTTAGAAATTGATTGCGCCATCACTACTCTGAAGAAAGCGGGGAGATGCTTAGGGTCTTAGCACTAGGCCACAGGACTTGCTCCCAGTGATACCCTATAAATGTTTATTGTTTAATGAATGAAGCCCAATTTTATGAGGTTGAAACAGAAACTCAGAGAGGAGGGGCCACTACTGAACCAAGGCTTCTGATGTAAGTCTGTTGTGCTTGGGAATATAGCACACTGCTTGAACTGTAGCTGTGATCTATGCCTGCAACTCCACCATTCAGTGGGGAGAGAGAAATATCAGAATTAAGGTGTGCATAGTCCTCCATCCCATGAATGGGCAACTCTATTAAGATCATGCTGAGAGTTGCATCCAAGAAAGTCAAATCCCCACAACTGTTATATGCAGCTTTTGTAAGTACAGCTATACATACATTAACATCTTTCCCAAATGGAAATAACATCATTGTTTCTATTATTAATTTTATTAAAATAAATTCTCACTTGTAAAGATTCACATACACAAAATCATAAAGTAGGAAATAAAAAAAATTACTATATTTCTTCAAGGAGTAATTATACATACATAATTAATAGGATTCCTTGAGGAAATAGTAATTTTATATATCCTTATATATAACATGTACCCTTCTGGACACTTGTCCATGTGGAGATATAGTTGTTTATCATTTTATTCAGATCAAGTTCATACTTGATAAAATATATATATATAATATATGATGCTTCATAAATATAAAATATATAATATGTAATACTATATAATATATAAAAATATATAATACTTTATAATATGCCTTATTTAGTAAACAATGCGGTATGGGCAGTTTCCTTTAAAGCCGCGTCATCATTTGTAATAATTAGAGTGGACTGCACCTTCATTTAATCATTCATCCACTAATAAACAGTAGGCTACCCAAAACTGTTGTTTTCAATGTGTGTTTTGGGGGTGCTGGGACTGAATTTAGGGCCTTGTAGATGCAAGGCAAACCCTCTACCACTGAACTACATCCCCAGCCCAATCTTCTGCTAGTATGAAAAATGCTCTTTATGTAATCTTGTGCATCAGTTTAATTATTTCCTTAGAGTAAGATACAGGAATTTCAATGACTGGGACAGACTGCAGAAACATGGCAGAAATGTGGCTCATGTACTGCAGAACTACCCCAGAAAGTCTAGATCATCTCTTACTGTGCGATCCTGGCTCCCTCTCACACGTTTGAGCACTGGTGGGCTGGCCTGGGTTGGCCTCGGCTGAGACACAGGAGCTCTGTCTCCTCCACAGGGTCTCCATCCTCCAGGGCTTTGCCAGGCTTGTGTTCAGGACGTGAGAGGGATCAGAGAGAGGAAGCCCGAAAGGTCTCCGTCTGTGAGCTTAGTCTGGGAACAGGCACACGGTGTGCCAAAATCACCTCAAAATGGATCAAATACTAAAATGTGAAACAAAAAACCATAGGCTTTTAGAAGAACACACATAGGATAAATATTCACAAGCCTGGGTTAGGACAATGGGGTGAATGCCTGTTGCCTTAGTAAAAGCAAAGGCTGACTGAAAAGGACAAAACCAGGGCTTCAGAGAGGAAAGCCAAGAACTGGAGAATGATTCCCTGGCCCAAGACAGGAGTGAGAAATTTGCAATACCCCCCAGCAGGATTCTTGTTGCCTTGGGACACTGACTCTGTGTCATCTGTTTCCCCTTTTCTGTGTGGGAATATCCGAAGCAGTTAACCTACACCTGGAAAGGAGACAGGTAAGAGTGTCCTTATTTTCATAGAGTAGAGAAACAGGACTCACGGAACTAAATTTAAGGAGCAAACTGAGGACTGCTGGGAGCCTGGGTTGGGTATGTTTTCCATGACAGAGGGATACAAATAATTTTTGGCCAGAATGTAGAGTGTAGTGATATCCAAAATATGTCTACAGTTTCTGTGATATTCCTCCCCTCAGGAGGTGGAAACTAATTCCTCCCACCTGGAGTCTGGATGGATTTAGCAACCTGCCTCTAATGAACAGAATATGATGGCATGATGATATATCATGTCCAAGATCATGTTACAAAAATGACAGTGGTTTCTGTCTTACATGAGGTCTCTCTGCCTCCTGTTATCTACCTGCCTCTGTCTCTGTTTATCTGTCTTTCTCTTTCGGTTTTTCTCTGCCTTTCTTTGATCGCTTGCTCTAACGAACTCAGCTATGTCTGTCATGAGGACACTCAGGTGACCTGTGGAAAGGCTCACATAGGAGGCATTAAAGCATGTCAGCCACTATGTGAGTCACCTTGGAAACTGATTTCCTGAGACCTGCAGACAGCCACACAAGTGATCTTGGATAGAAACCTTCACCCAGGAGAGCCATGAGAAGCCAGCAACCAACGCTGAGCTGTTCCTGGACCACAACCAGACCAGAGCCCAGGGTCCCGACCTGCAGACACTACGAGATGGTCAGTGTCTGTGGTTCGAAGCCACAAAATTTGCAGTTGTTTGTTACCTAGCAATGGATAACTAACACAGATGTCTACCCTAAAATGCGTTTCGTGATTTTTATCTTTTTGGTTCCTTGTCACTACCATTGTCCAGTATTTCATATCCTGAAAATGTGAAGCAGGAAAAATAAGAGAACTCAGGACAGGTTTTTAAAAAAGATATATTGGTGTTGTACCAATGAAAGTATGGGGCACATAGGAAAATAGAACAGACTAAGGAGTCTAGAAATAGTTCCACATGAATATGACCAACTGATCTTTAAAAGAAGTGTGAAAATTCAGTGGGACTTCTGGTTTTCTGTTAGTTTTCTAAACTAGTTTCTTATTCTTGCTGTAAAATATTACCACAAACAACACAAATTTGTTATTTTTTAATTATGGCATTCAGAAGCCCCAAAAAATGGAACTTAGGAGTTAAAAGATCAGCAGGGCTGTGTTGTCTGAAGGCTCTGTGGGAGAAAGAGTTCTTTACCTTTTGTAGCACCCATATTCAGACTGGAGACGTGACTCACTGGTAGGGTGTCTGCCTGTCACGTGCAAGGGCCTAGGTTCAATATCCAGTACCAACGACAACGAAAAAATTTCAGCACCCTAGGCTCGTGGCCCCTTCTGGTATCACTGCAGTTTCTGCTGCTGGCACTGCATTTTCATCTCTGACTAGGACCCTCTTGCATCTTTTTATAAGGACCCCATGATGATATGGGGTCCACCTATGTGGTCTTTTGAGCAAATGATGCTGGGTAGGTGAACTGGGCATCTCTATGCAAAAAAAAAAAAAATCAACTTTGACCTATACCTTATCAGAATTAACTCAAAATGGATTATAGGGGTTGGGGACTTATCTCAGTGGTTAGAGTGCTCGCCTACCAACCGCAAGGCCCTGAGTTTGATCCCCGGCACCAAGAAAACACAGGAGATACCTTTGTGACCTTCGGTTATAGAAATAGTTCTTAGTTAATAAATCAATAGCACAATTTTTTTTTGTGGGGGCGCAGTCTTTTGAGAAAAAAATCTCACTATATTATGTAGCCCAGATTAGCCTCCAACTTTCAATCCTCCTGCATCAGTCTCCCAAAAACTGGGATTACAGGTGTGTGCACTATGGGAAAAAATTTTCTTTTCTCTTTTTTTTTTTAACTTTCTTTTTTTAATTGGGAGATTAAACCTGATCAGAATTAGAAATGTTTACTCAGCAGGGTGTGGTGGCCCACGTTCGTCATTCCAGAACTCTTGGAGCCTGATGCTGGAGGACAGCAACTTCAAGCCCAGTCTGCATAACATGGTGAGACCCTGTCTCAGAATAAAAAATAAGAAAGGGCGAGGGAGGTAGCTCAGTGTACAGGCCCTGGGTTCAATTCCGAGTACTACCAAAAAAAAAAAAAGTTTACTCTACAAAAGATACAGATGAGATAGTGAAATGACACATATCCAACAAAGGGCTTCTCTCTACAATATGCAAGGAACACTCAAAATGCAGAAATAAGAAAATAAACTTTATTTTTTAAATGGTAAAAATGTAAACAATCATTTCACCATAAAGATATACAGATGTCAAATAAGCACATGAAGATATGCTTAACATCACTAGTCATTAAGGAAATAGAGATTAAAACTATAACAAAAAACTTCTATTATGTACCTATCGACATGACTAAACATGCACACACCTGCACAAACACACACACACGCAGACACACCCCAAGAATACCGAACGTTGGTGATAATGTGCAATGACTGGAAGTTACATTTTGATAGTGGGAATGCAAAATAATACAGTCACTTGGAAAACCGATTATGGTGTCTTTGAAAGTTACCCTATTACCTGGTTATCTCACTTCTAAACATTTATTCAAATGTAGTGAAAAATCTATGTTTACACTTTTTGAAAAATCTGTCTGTGAATGTGTATTACTTTTTTATTTATCATCATCAAAATGTGTTCAACAACCCACATATCTCTCAACAGAGAAATGAATGAAAAAACAAATGATACATCCATACAATGAACAGCGATCAAAGCGAGCAAACTATTGATACGTACGCCATCATAGGCAAATCTCAAGTGCACTGTGTTCAGTGAAAGAAGCCGGACTCGGACACATACATGATTCCATTCAGACTGCATTTCACTCTGAAAAAAGCAAAACAATAGTGATAGAAGACATCAGTGGTTGCCAAGAGGTAAAGATGGGGTAGAGGTAAATATATTGCCAAGAAGTAAGATGAGCAAGAGGTAAAATGGGGCAAGATATTGCCGAGGTAGCCGCAGTGAGTTTTTCGAAGCAGGCGGGCTGATAGAGCTATTGTGTATCCTGATTGTAGCTACACTTGTCAAAACTCGAAGACGAAGCCTGGGTGGGGACTCAGTGGTAGCAGTCTTGCCCAGCGTGCCCAAGACCCTAGGCTAGATCCCCAGTACTGCAGACCGACCACAAAACCTCATGGACTAGCCACCAAAAAGAGTCAATTTTATTAAGTGTGAACTTTTCAAACAAAAATTTTAAAAAAGGATATATGTAAGGTCAAATGCCCTTCATGGGTACCTTCATGTTAGAGAATGAGTTTTCTATGTCAAGGAACAAAGGATGGAAGGATGTCTGCCTTCCAGACTACCCGCATACTTGCTCGAGACTTTTGATTCTCCAAAGTAAGAGTGCAGGTATCTTCCTTCCACACTTCCTTCAATTCCAGTACTGTGAGCATCTAAGGATTAAAGGAGATACCAAATGTGAAAGTTCTTCGCAAATTGAAAGCATGCTACAAATGCCAGATGTGTTACTGTCAAAAGAAGAAACAATCTAGAATTCTAGATAGTCATACAGTTTATAACAATGTTGAAGATATTGACCATAAAATAAGTAGTACCTCTGATTAAAAAAAAAAAAAAATCCGTAGATGCCCCTGTTCAAAGATGAAGTGATTTGCAGGTAGTATAGCAAATACAGTACAAAGCCGCTACTAATGACTTTCGGCGACATCTCTTGTTCCCAACTTGCCACCTAACAAAATGTTCTGTTTTTAGGACTAGAAAGAGAAGATGAATCTCAGCGTTTTCCTAATAAAGAAAGTGAAGGTCGACAATAAAGAGGAGACCTCCTTAAGAGTCACACTATGAGTTGGAGGTAGAGTTGGGGCTGCTAGTTTTATGGTAGAATGTTCTCAACTGAATTCCATTTCAATGGTGATTTTCAGTGGTGTACAAAATAGTCCTTCCAACTTCCCGGCAGGTTAGCCCACATACCAGAGCAGTAGATGACCAAAATAGGAAAAATGCTCCAGGGAGGTGAAGGGGAAAAACACCTCAGTGTTCCTATAAAGAAAAACATCTGTCCCCAAAAAAACCTTTTAAATTTAAGTAATATTGTAACTTTCTTTTTGCTACAATCTTCAGCGACAACTTGATTTCTCCCCTCTCTCCCATGCAAGAGAACAATGACATGATTGTGGGTTATTTTACTTGGAGTGCTTCTCAGCTTCTGAATATGAGCCATTCTCAACATCTAAATATGAGCCAATATATGTAGATCTGACAAATTTTTTGAAAATATAAGTTGCCAAAGGTGGGAGGTGAGTTAGCGGACCTTATAGCTTTTCAGCACAAATCTAACAATTGGTTTTCTCGAAGTTTAAAAAACCAACATGACAACAACAAAAAAACCACCTTACAGAAAATCTTCAATGCATCTTTGTATGTTCCCAGATACAGGGGAATTTCACAAAGAAGCTATTGCCACGTGTTGCTATTTCTTTTTGAGTTGCACCTAACATTCAAGTTGGTTTCTGTAGGTTGGAACAACTGGAGCAAGAAAACAAGATTGCCTCGGTAAAAAGGCTGAAAAGCAATAAAGAGCTCCCACTCTTAACTCTGGAAAGCACAGAATTAAAGAACAAAACAAAACAAAAATATCTTCGGACAGGTAGAAATCGGAGTTTTGTGAAAACTCTATTACAAATAGGGATGAGATTGTGAATCTCAGGCAATCAAAGCCACATAAAGGGGTCAGAGTGCAGCTCAGGGGTAGCTCGGCTTGCTGCCATGTGTGTGGCACCCTGGCTTCCGTCTCCATCTTTGAAAAGGGGAAAAAAAAAATCCAACCGGGGGGGGGCCCTGCCCTTCTCCTTCCCCCTCACAGTGCTGAGAAGCCAGAGTAAAGGAAATGATCGTGGAGAATCATCTCAATGCAAAGGTGAGAGCTTTATTTATAGGTACCAGGCTTTTCTCACAGCTGAATGCTCTGCTTTCTGACAAGACACATTTAGGATCATCACGTTCTCAACTTCACTGGCAGACATTATGCAGTAAATTATTTCTGGCTATAAAATCAGACCCAATTTATGCGCATAGCAGAGCGCAGTAAGTATGACTATTACTATGTCAATAGACTGTTTAAGTTGTCATAGGCACTCTATGAGCATTTATAGACATCATTCATTTCTATTTTTCCAGTTTATCTACCTATCTATCCAGTTTATCTACCTATCTATCTATCTATCTATTTCTTTTTTCATTTTTGTGGTGCTAAGGATTGAACCCAGGGCCTTGGCGCTGAACTTCATCCTCAGCCCCATTAAATATTACTATTAATTATTATTATTAATATGGAGGCAAGAGTTCACAAAGTTGCTAACTTGCTGAGGCTGAGTTGAAACTTGCTATCCTCCTGCCTCATCCTCACTGGGATGCTGGGATTACAGGCATGCACCACACTATATCCCGGTTTGCATTATTCATTTTTAAATAGGAGAAAATTAGTGAATTGCTGGGTATCAGACAGAAGAAAGATTTGGTTTTGTTTTGTTTTTACTTTCCTTATCAAATAGGGTAGTTGCAACAGATTTAGTCAAGGAAACATTTTGGCACAGGAGGCGGAAGCTGCGCCTAGGGGCTTCATGTCCCTCGGACTCCAGGGAGCCTTCAGCACGGAGTCTTCCTTGCCGTGGGGGCCTCTCTGAGCCTTGGTACGTTCTTTCTTCCCTCTTTCTTTCCTTCCTTCCTTCCTTCCTTTTCTCTTTCCTTTCCTCCTCCCATCTCCTCCTCCTTTCTATCTTTCCGCCTTTCTTTGTGGCTGTTCTACCGTCTCCAGGCCCTGTCCCCACCCTGCCAGACCCGAAGCAGAGGCCTGGGGGCCCGCGGGCAGTACACCCCGATCCCCATCCCGGGCCTCTTCTCCCACCTGCGCCCCAAGGCCCGGGGTCCCGCGTCCTGCGCCCCCGGAGGCTGCGGGAGGCTGGCTGGGCCAGCAGGCGCCTAACCCTTCCGAATGCCGGAGCCTGCCTCAGTGCGTCTTGTCAAAACCAGCCCGCGTTTCCTGAAGACCACATTTTCCAGCGTTCCCCTCCCTTACACTTCTTAACTTTTTTAAAGTGCAGAAACTTCATATTTAAACGTCCCCTCTCCTGCCCACCCCGCTCGGCAGGGGAGAGGCCGCTTCTGCGGCAGGGTCTGGGCTCAACCGGCCGGCCGAGGTTGTCATCCGACAAGCTGTGGACGGTGCCCCACTGAGCGCTGCTTTAAAGGCTCAAATAAGATATTTGGGGCGGTACTTAGTTATATGTGAACCGTTACAAAATGAGACAGTATTGGGGGTTTCGTTTCCTTTCAGCATTTTTTTGTTTCTGCCCCCGGCATCAACCTAGTCTCGCCCTCAGCCTGTCTCACCAAGTGTGCACACCCTGTCAAATGACAACTACGCAGGAAAGACTCGGCAGGAGGGCTGAGCCGGTGGGTTTCTTGCTAGGCTTTGTTTTTTTTGTTTGTTGGTTGGTTTGTTTGTTTTTGGTTTTTTGAGACAGGATCTCCCTATGCAGTTCCAGCAGGCCTTGAGTTCACTGTGTAGCCCTGGATGGCCTCAAACTCTCGGCAATCTTCCTGCCTCAGCCTCCTGAGTGTTGTGATTACTGGTGTGTGCCACCATGCCCTTATTTACAATTTAGAAAAGGAACTTCACAACTGTAATAATTCTGGTTGTGATGATTGAGCTACTTCATTCTCTCACTAGCAAAATTCACAAAAAATTTGAGGTCCCTTATCTGTTATTTTCATTGGATATTTTTCAAGTTTTGATTGCTGTATACTAAATATTTTTCTTTTGCACTTCAAATTTAGTAATTTGAATCTCCCGTCTTAGGCTGCCCTCTCTATGGCTCTAGTATCCTATTTCAGATTGTTCCTTATTGACCCCTGTGGATTTTCCTTACCGTTTGCACTTGGTTATGGTGGATCCATACCAACTATCTCAGTTCTTTTTCAACTACTGTAGAAAAATAAAATTTATCTACTCATTGGCTTTGAGCAGTCATTGACACTTTGTTACAAAGAGGTGTTTAAAACCTATTCTGCTGATTTGTACTCATGGGAACTCACAAGGCTGAGGAAGATGCGTAAAATAGAAAAAAAGAAGTGTAATTTGAAAATTTAAGTCAGCCAGATATGTATGATCATCTAGAGAAAGAAAGCTTAACACTCAGTTTTCACCTGGTCCCTCTCCGTGGCCAGCACTCTTCTGGGGGTGACAAGCACAATCAGATGCTTCCTTCTGCTTTCTGGGTAGATTTGCAGTATGAGGACCCAGGACCTCCCATGCTAGGCAAGCGATTCACTCCTGAGCTACATCCTCAGCTATTTTTTATTTTGAGACACAATCTCACTTTATAGCCCAGGCTGGTCTTGTACTTCTTGTTCTCCTGCCTCAGCCTCCCAAGTAGCTGGGATTATAGGCATGCACCACCATGCCCAGTTTAGGTGTCATCATTTTAACTCCGGAAACAGGTCACATTGGACTACAGTGGCCAGTGGGGGTGTGGCACCAGGCAAGGGTATCTGTGGTCTCTGAATTGCCCTGAGCTGTTCGCTCTCTCCCCCAACCTGATCCTCCCACAGGTGGTGCTAACGATGATGTAGCCTTTTTGTCATTCTTTTCTTTTTTTGTTATTTTTCACTTTTTTTTTCTTTTTGTCTTTCTCTTCAATAAATGTGATTTTCAGTTTATGCTCTGGGAGGTTTTTCAGATAAAGACATCAAAGATCTTTTAAACTGAGCAGGCCTGTAATCAAAGCACTTTGGGAAGCTGAGGCAGGAGCTGTAGTAAGTTCCAGCCCTACTTGGGCAACTCCATAATTTAGTGAAACCCTGTCTCAAAATTTTAAAAAGAGCTGGGGATATAGCTTAGTGCAAAAGCCCTGTGTTCAATCTCTAGGTTTGGTTTTGTTTTTTAAATTATCTTTTAAAAATCTTTTGCTGTCTGTAGGTCTTGCTTTGATGTTCAGAAGCCCTGGTTTCCTCAACTACACCCGAGTGTGTGGAACTGGATGGCCTTGGTGAGTGCCTCTGTGAAGACCTGCTTACTGCCTGAGGGGGAGTCCTGGGGAGCACTCAGTCAGAAAGGAGCCTCCAAAGTGACTCAAGGGATTTTTCCACTGTCCCAGAACTGGGCCTCGAGGCAGGGCACTGAAAGAGTCATTGGATTCTGTCAGTGGTGAAAGACTCCTGAACCGCAACTCAGAGAGGACTCTCCTTCCACTCTAAGTGTCCACCAACGTAGCCTCGGCTGTTTCTCAAGGTCTGACATTCGCGGCCTCACAGCTTTGTGGTGGGGAAGGTCCAAATCTCATCACTTCCATCCCTTAATCACACCAGCTGATTCTGTTTGAGGCTTCTTCCTGGACCCCATAAACAAGCGTCCATTTTCCTGGATCTTACACAAGTGTCAGCCTGCTCTGGTTCTATGTAATCTCACAGTGGCTGATATGCTGACAGTACAGAATGGCACACTGTAGTCAGCCCTCTGAGCAAAAGAAGACAACTAAGATCAGAGTCCTGGCCAGCTTTTAGTGTAGTGTGTGCTGACAGAGACCAAAGGTCCAGGCCAGGCTGCACTTCGGATTGCCCTGCCTCCAAAGAGCTCCACTGTTTCAGGGCTGGCAACACAGTCGTGATGTCCTCAGAGACCACTGAAGGAGCAAAGGACAAACAAACTCCTGGGCCCATAATCTGTTATTCATTAAAAGCACAATTTCTGTTTTCTCCTAAGATAGACATGGAATTAAAAGTGGTTTTGGCTAAAAAACCATGACTCTCCACTTGGGCCTACGGATGCCCAATAGGTAGGTAATTAAAAATAGAACAAAAAATAAAAAATAAAAATAGAACAAAGCTTGACTTTCGTTGGTAAAACTCTGGGTCAAATCCTTTCGGCTCTGCATATAGGCATGTTAGTCGTTTAAGGGGTGTCTCTCTAAAAGTTAACAAACTAGGCTTATTAGCTCCAAATTTATCACCCCTTCAAGACTGAGGACACCAGGATAAGAGATTTACAAGGACATTCAGCTACACCGGAATCTCCATTGCCCGAAACCTGCATGTGCCTTGGACTCCAGCGGAGCTGCATGTGACTTCGACTGCCTTCGAGTCACAGGAGCGCGTCCATGGGGAACAAACTGCCCCTCAAGCCAGGCAGATTCAACTTTGAGCTGAGAAAGCAGGTGTGAGATAATAATCTACCGGACTCTGGCCCTCCTGGTTAATCCTTAAAAACTGGCCTCCTGCTTTGAGGAGTGGCCTAGTCCTCTTCATCAGAGGGTGTCCCCAGGGAGACAAATGAGAAGTGCCTGAATCTGATCTTTCCCTGTGCCAGCTGAAAGGGGGGATGTCAGTGCGCCCCTCCCCCTCCTTTCCTTTGCTCCCCCTCACCCCGCTGCCCCACCAATGGATGGGTACAGTTTGCTTCGGTATCCTCCCTGGCTATCAAACAGCCATTCTCCACTCCCCCATGAGTGCAGCCAGCCAACCAGCATCGTGCCCCTCCCCTACTCCAGCCACTTCTGAACATACAGTTGGCTTTTCGAAGAAAGAAACTGACACTCCAGAGTGGTTAAGATCAGGAAGGAAGGGATCTGGGCCCCTTATTTGCTTACCCAGCATTCACAGCAAGCTTTCAGCCCTGCCCCTCACTGAAGCAGTCCTGCAGCTGGTTGTAAGAAACACTCCCACCCACTTCTTGAGTTTTAGCCTGCAAGGGCTCCATCCCGTGCTGACCCCGCTGTGCTGCGGCACAGGCCCTGTTGAAATAAGCACTTGCTTTGGTGTTCCTGTAAACCTGCTTATGATTTATTTCTTGGGTAGTGTGGACTCTAAAAGTTCTGTAAGTGTACTTATAATCTTTATCCTGAGTGGTGTGCACAGTGGTAATTCAAAAGAAAGCAATAAACACTCAAGCTCTTATCACTGAAGAGCTCAGAGACCAGTAGCTAACAAAGAGCAACAGCACCTGGTAAAGTTGACCTACGGTTGGCAGTGACAGAGCCCAGCACCTGGTAGAGACAACCTAAGGTGCCCAGCACAGGTCAGCATCAGATGGTGACAGCTGACCACAACAGTGACTAGCAGCTGGCTCTCTAAGATGTTGGCACCCAGAATTATCTAGTGTCATTTGAAGACACCAGGACTGCTAGCAGAGCTGCATTTTGCCAATTCATGATTTCCATCTGAATTGAGCAAAAGAACACAGGCTGATTGGCAGCACCGTCAGCTGCTACCCAAGGTACAGTCCTTTTCTATGTTTTCTTACTGTTCTTTGTTAATGGCCTGATCTTTGTCATCTCCTCAAGTTAAAGCCTCTCACTATTTTCATTCCCCCCCCAAATATGTGCTTCAATTTTAATCTCTACTATCACTAAAAGCAAGGGCCCATGCTAGCTGGCCACTAAGGACCTCTCCAGGCCTCAGTCTGAGCCTGTGTGTGCAGGGAAAGTCACTGTGCCAGCCAGTGGGCTGCTGTGAGGAGGCTGGCACAGGCTCACATAGGAAGGGTGATCAGCACATCGACTGGAGCCCTCACAGATGTCTGAGACACTCTGCAGGCATTCATCCAGCTTCTGGGGGAAATCCTTACACTGTTCTCAGGGACTCTGGAACCTCTCTGCTGCCATGGTTCTAAGGAGGTTGTACTTCAAGGCCCCCGCCATCCTGAGAGAGTGCAGAAGGAGCATTCTGCCCTCTCTCCTCCACACCCATGGTCACAGTTATTGCCAGAGAGTCTCTGGAGAACAGGCATTTTACAGCATTATTACTCTTCATTTTGCTAAATTATAATTTCAGAAGGTAAAATTAGCCCCTGGATGTGGTGGCGGTGCCTATAATCCCAGCACTCTGTCTGAGACAAGAGGATCCCAAGTTCAAACCCAGCCTGGGCAACTTAGTGACTTAGTGAGACCCTGCCTCAAGTTTAAAAATAAAAATAAAGAAGGGCTAGGGATATAGCTCAGTGCAAAGGCCCTGGGTTCAATCGCTGGTACCACCGGAAAAAAAAAAAAAAAGTAAAATCAAGACTTGTGTAAATATAAAAGAAACACATGCCAAAGGTTTTATTCAGCTCACTAATTATTAGGGAAAACAGAAAGATGTTAGAACTAGTTCAAATAAGAATTTGAATTTCAGAGATTTACATTTTCTATCAGACAAAATTAATTGCTACTACTGCTGTGAACAGGAGCTATTTTCATGGGTTTTCTTTTCATGGGATACAGGTGTGCACCACCACTCCTGGCTTCCTGGATTTTCTATAACTTATTTTCTACCCTAGAGAGTTGCTGGGGAAAAAAGAAGCCAGGTGAACAGCAAGTCAGTCAAATGTGCTCACCCTTATGGAATCAGATATCCCCAGAAGGTCCCCTGACCATGGCTAGCACTCCCTGGAACAACGCACACTATCATCTTTTTTATCCGAATTTGTTTTCTGGTGACAAATGATTACGCTTAATAACACATCACCTTCGCGTGCAAGTGGAGGACACCAGGCTTACAGAAAGCATGACTAGTAAATGGTCAAGATTCAGGCGCAGCTTGACCCCAGACTCCTGGTCAGAAGCATCCCAGATGGCCAAGACAGATACGCGCCCTGGCTCATGTGGGTCACTCTAAGTCAGTGATGCAGAACCTTTTAGAGACGAGTGCCCCAAACCCACTTACTGCAAAGTGCCAACACTGCAATTATACCTGCATACTAAGGTTTTAGCTTAGAAAAAACAATTCATACATTAACATCTTTTGTCTTAAAAGAAAAACAACGCATAAGTTCACCACCACCACTCTAGGGGAAAGCTTCACTCACTCACTCATTCGTCCATTCACTCATTTAGCAGATAATGCTTTTACTCTCTGTTCTGTTCTGTGACTCACTCAACTAACCCAAGACCACCAGCAGCAAACCTAATGTGTCAAAGTCAAGTTCACTGACAGGTTGCAGAGAGACCGCACACCACTGGGACCAAACAAAGCAAAAGAGAGACTTACAGCATCGCAAGGGCATATAGGTGAAATGTAAAATGATGCAGTAATTTGATAGACTTAAAGCAAGACAAGGCTGTGCATACAGGTGTCATCATAGGTCATGAACTGTAAAGATAACCCAGGGACCTATTTCCTCTGAAATAATGTTACAGTAGCTGTGGGAGCTGTGTCCAGAAGCCCCTCACTTGGAATTCTGTGACTGGGCATAAATCAAGGCTGCTTCTGTACTTCAGAGGCTTTCGTTGCCTTGGCAAGTGTGGGGCGTTTCATTCTTCCTAACATCACTTCAAACAGCAAGGTGTCTGATGGTCTGTGACTTTGAGGAAAAGTTTCTCAATGTGGGTGAGAAAGCAGTATGCTCATACTCCAAGAAGAAAGTCTGTGTGTGTGTGACAAATACAGAGAGAGAGAAAGAGAGAGAGTGAGAGAGTGTGTGCATGTGTTTAATTTTAGCATTTTGAAAAGGTTTATTAAGGAAGGAGTTGGCAGCATAGAATTTATTCCTAACATCCAAAATTCAGAAGCACTCTGCATGTATAACATAAGAGACCATTACTAAGAAGGGAATTTTTGTGGCTCTTTACAGCGACAGCATGCTCTTGGGAGAAATACTGTTAACTTTGGAGCTGATTTTATTGTTTTATTTCAACCCAATGAAGGGCGAGGCAGATTTTAATAATCCACTCTAATGTTTATTTGCTCGTGTTTCAGTAGGGGTGACAGACACAGATCATCACAACAGTGTGTAAAAGAGCTCTGACGAGGGTTTAATTCAGGTGTAACTAGGCAGGTAGATTCACAGCAGGAGTGGGACCTCCCAGCTGGGAAGGCAGGAGTTGGAGATGGTGGGAAGCTTGAGCATCGGGACTCTGCCTGGACTTGGACAGAGGCACAAGAATGAGGAAGCGCAGGGAGGCAAACTGGAGGACTCAAAAGTGACAGTGAAGATGTCTAGAATGGCAGGAGTCACCGAATAATACAGCTGATTAAAAGCTACACCAGACTTTCCTACAACTGAAGGCAGAAAGAACAAGTCACCATGGAGCGTGTGTTCTCCATCCAGGGGACAGTTCACAGCACGGTCTTGCCATGTATACACAGAGGAAGGGCAAGTAGAGCCCTGGAAGGGGGATGCTGGAGGGTTCCTCGAAGACTGCCACACCAAGGTGGCCAGTTTGCGAAAGTGACCCCTGCCGGGGCAAGTGGAGCCGTTCTGCAGATGTTACCCTGAACCATCCCACCCTATTTCCTGAGAACTTTCAGGAAACCAGGATGACCCTCCAACCAAGGCTGAGATTTAAGAAAGGACAACGAAGGCCCAGAAATAAGATTACCATGAAGAAACCGGGTGCTGCCCCAGAGGAGAGCCGGACTGAACGTGCTGCGTGGACAGACTGCACAGTGAGACTGGGCAATCCTCTCACAGGCTGTGAAGTGGCCGGGCCAGGTGGGAGGCGGAGGGCAATGCTGGGCTGGAGGTCAGCCCCCAGCACAGAGAGAGACTGGGAGGAGGAGCAGGGACTGCCCAGGACAGGCTGATGAAGGCTAAGAGCTCCTTCTGGCTTGCAGGTCACTGTCAGCAAAATGACAGCTAGTTTTAGGAACGTGAGAGGAAAGAAGTGTCACTCCCAGCACAGCGGAGGATGGCAGACTCAGGCACGGGAGCCTGGTGTCTTCAACAAGCTGCCACCTCTGGAGCTAGATATAATGAAGGGTTGACATTATTTGTGTACTCAGTTTTTTAAATGTAATTTTTTATTAGTACATGTTTACAGTATGTAATGATTACATTTATCACATGGATTTTGTTCATGTATATAACACATTTTAATTCTTTTTCTGTCCCCTCCACCTCCCATCCCTCCCTGCTCCCACCAACTCTTAATTCCCTTCCCATTTGAAAAAAACTCTATTTCCATTTTTTCTTTGATTCTCTTTTTTTAATCCCTTTCCCCTTCATTCCTTTCTCATCTCCATCTCTTTTCCCCTTCCCATTTGAAAACGATCTCCCTACTTCCTATTATCTATCCTTTAGTTTGCTCTTTATTTATATTTTAGGTTTCTTGTAAAAGAGAAACCGGGCAATATTTAAACTTGTGAGTCCAATTTCACTTAACATTGTGGTCTCAAGGTGCATCCATTTATCTACAAATGCCTCAAGTTTATCTTTCTTTATGGCAGAGTAGTACTCCACTGTGTATCAATGCCACATTTTCTTTATTCATTCATCTGTTGATGGACATATAGGCTGCTACTAAGATTTAGTTATTATGAATTGTGCTGTTGTAAATATGGGTACACATCTATCACTGTAATATGATGACTTTAACTCTTTCAGGAAGACTCCTAGACAGGGAATAGCTGGGTCAAATGAAATTTCTATTTTTAGTTTTTTCAGGAATTTCCATACTGATTTCCAAGTGGTTGTACTAGTTTACATCCCCACCAACGATGTAGAAGGATTCTTTTTTCCTCACCCCACCAGCATTTGTTAGTGTTTGGTTTATTAATGGTGGTCATTTTTTTCTGGAGTGAGACGGTATCTCTGTTGTTTTAATTTGCGTTTCTGTAATTGCCTGTGATGTTGAGCATTTTTTAATGTATTTATTAGCGATCCACATACTTAGTTTTATTCTAATTATGTTATGTAAAAATAGTTTCTTACTGAATTTTAAAAATTAAAATAAACAACCATATTGTGAGCCTTGTTAAAGAATCATTCCTTCCTGTTCGAAGTGGCCAGAGCAGAAGCTGTATCCCTGAGCACAGGAATGTCAGGTGGACACGCTGCCCTGCGGAGCTGGGGAGCCAGCAGAGGGCCTCAGGCAGGAAACACGCAGCCAGGCCTGCTTTGGCTGGGTCATTGCACAGTAGGCCGACCTCTGCCCTCTCACCGACAGGACCAAGAAGGACTGCATGTTAATTCCATTGTCACCTGACTTTTTTGCCCGGACAGAGAGGGCAAGTGGTAGGGCCTGGGCACCAAGAAGAGAAATCAAGAAAGCCTGTCAGGGCAGACAAAAACAAGGGTGCAAAAATGATGCTGCTTTTCAATTTGAGCCTTGAAAACATGCAGTAGGGAGACCAGAAGACCATGGTTTTAGGTGCCACATTCTTCAGTTCTGTCTTTCCATGCTTCTGGGGAACGTATAAATTGGTTTCTAAAGCTCCTCTGAGTTTTCACTCACCAGAACCATTGAGCAAATCGGCTTTGCATCAGCTCCAAGAGAACAACAGAGGAGGGAGCTCTGGAGGGCCCCACAGACTCTCTTGGCAGTAAACAAACACACAAAGTTCAGCACCAAAGACAAAAGGGCAAGTCAGGCCCTATTTAGACCACAGCAAAGAAGAAGAGGGCTAGAATTTTTACAGGTGCAGAACGTTCTGTTAATTTTAGCCCTTGGGCCATGGCATTTACCATCATCAATCTATTCTTTCCTGTTGAATTCCTACTCTTGCTTCTCTTCTTGCCCCATTGGCATCACTTGGATGGACTCGCTAAGTACACGAGGATATGTTGGTATCTTTGTGAAAACCTACAGACATGCTATCATGCCCAAGATCGTACTTGGCCTCTTCTTGTACTCAATACAGATTTTAAAGTCTACCCACCATGCACAGCGTGTTTAATTGACAGCACCAGACTGCTGGTAAGCATACCACCGCTGCGTCTAGTCCCGCCCCCCATACTAATGTGCCTGCTAGTAATAAACCCGAGGCTTCCAGCTGCTCCACCTCTACGGGACATCTGATGCCCGCAAGCGAGTCCCCTTCAGCATCTACTGAGGGGTGGGCTGTGCAGGACATGGGGTTTGCACTGGGTCCATAAGTATTGGCGCATTGCCTCTGGATACTCATCCATGGTATTGTCTGACTCTGGTATTTGCCAGTCTAGTGGCTAAGTAGTATCTTGTTTTGTTTTGCAACTCTTTGGTGCTTAGCTATTTAGATATTCCCTATGAATATACTTTGTGCAGTTTTCTATTGGATGTGCTGTAGATATTATCTGAGTCACTTTTTGATAATGTTAAAAATGTGTAAGCTAGTTGCAACTTTATTGTATCATATTTAAAATAAATTTGTAGGGCTGGGGCAGTAACTCAGTAGTAAAGAACTTGACTACTGAGTTTGATCCCCAGCACTGCAAAACAGAATTGCTATTGTGATATAATTTACTAATTTTTTAAATCTTTTTTACCTTACAGTTTGTGTTTTCTGGGTCATTTTCAAGAAATCTTTCAAACTCACTTCTCTCTTCAATCCCAAAACGATACTCTAATTTTCTTCTTTTAATTTCGCAGTTCTGTCTTTTCATGGTACCTGAGTCCATTCAAAGTTCACCTTTATACACTGAGTAAGATTAGGACCCAAATTTATTTTTTCTCCAGGCGACACTCTGTTGCCTTCTACCCATCTTTGTTGTAATAGCATTGAGTTCCCAGGTGCCAACTTTGTTCTACATAGCATTGAGTTCTCGGGAATACAAAATTTTGTTTCAGAATCTCTGCCTGTCCCACTGGGGTCTCCTGTTCATCCGTAATTATAGCACTGCTTTTGTTACCAGGGCTTTGTAGTGTGTCAGTATCTGGGAAGTAAGTCTTCCCTCTTGGTTTTTCTAAAGGAATCTAACTATTCATGGACATTTACTGTCCCTTTGATATTTTAGAGAGAGACAGCAGAGCTTACCAAAAAAAAGTCCAATGGGAATATTTATTAGTATTGCATTGAGCACACAGCCTAATTGACTGAACATATAGATTAACTAGAAGGGAATTAGCATCTTCATTATATTAAATTATCCTGTCCAATATTGTGGTCTATCTCTCCGTCTATTCGGATCAACTCCTGTTTCATTTCTTAACATTTTCAACTTTTCTCTAAAGAGGTTTTAAAGAATTCTTTGATACTTTAGATCCTAGATATTTTATAATTTTTGTACTTGTGAACTGCACCATGCTTTCTATTACTTTTTATAGCTGTTTATTGCTGGTGTAAGGAATGAACACTATTGAGTCTTATATGGCCATCTTTCTTCTAGTGACCTTACTAAATGCTTATAAATTCTGTTGTTTATTGGTTCTATTAGGCTTTTGTATACAGTGGAGTGTATCATTGACAAATAATGACAATTTTATCTCTTCCTTTCTTATCCTTTTATATTCTATTTCTTTTTTCTATCCTTCTGTACTGACTGGACCATCAATATCATGTTGAACAGTAGTTAGTGGTGATATGAGGCATCTTTGCCTGATTATTTTGGTGCTGGGTACTGAACCCAGGGCCTCAGGCATGCTGAGCGTGTGCTGTACCACCACTCTTGAGCTGCATCTCCAGCTTCACCTTATCCCTAATCTTCTAGGGAATGCGGTTCGAGTTTTTCCTTTGAGTAAGATATTCAGTGGTTCTGGGGTATAAGAAGACTCCTGGTTTTTTATAGGCTTTCTTTTTTTCTTTTTTCTTTCTTTTTCTTTTCCCCTTTTTCATACTAGATTAAACCCAGGACCATAGCACAGAATTATATCCCAAGGTCTTTTATTTATTTATTTATTTATTTATTTATTTAGAAACAGGGTCTTAGTAAATCACTAAATTGCCCAGGTTAGGCTCAAACTTGCAATCCTGCCTCAGCCTTCTAGAAACAACAAATGCTGGGGTGTTGTCAAGAAACGTGGGTTCCAGGCTTACATTGTTAGCCAGAATGGAAACTAGTACAAGCACTAGTGAAGTCAGTATAGCAATTCCTCAAAAATCTAAAAATAGAAATTCTATTTAGAGCAGTTATACCTCTTCTGGGATCTTCCCCAAAGAGTTCAAAACATTCTGTTACACTGATACATACACACTCATGTTTATAGCAACACAACTCACAGTAGCTAAATCTCAGAAGCTACTTATGTGTCTGTGATAGTTAACTGCTGTGTCAGCCTCAGTGGGAAATGCCGAATTGATTGGATTAGCATAGTTCTGGGCGTGAATGAATGCATTTCCTGAGGATGGGAGACCCACTGTGGGTGTGAATGGCATTAACCAATAGGTTTGTAGCTTGACTGTAATAAAAAGGGGAAGAAGAAGGAAGCTTCACCTCAGCTCCTTTGGAGGGGCTCCAGTCCTCACCTTTACTTTGGGATATCTGTCTCCAGCCTTCCAGCTCAGACTCTTTAGCCTTCCAATGTAGACCCTTGAGCTTCCAATGGGGCAGTGTAGTGAGCTCCAGTTCTTCCACATTTGCCTGGACAGTTCGGCTCACAGACAGCCCTTGTGCACTCTTCCACACCTGACTCTGAGAGTCACTGGAAGCCAACCTTAGAAATCATATATAAATCTGTTACTCTAGTGAGCCCTGGTTGATACAATGCCCATCAACAGATGAGTGGATAAAGAAACGGTGGTATGTATGCACTGCTCTGTCATAAGGAAGGATAAATTTCAGTCATTTACAGGAAAATGGATGCACCTTGAGAGCATAATGCTAGGTGAAATAAACCAGACACAATTAAATATCACATGGTTTTTCTCACATGAGAAATCCAGAGTATAAATAATTTACAAAGCAAAATAAATGATGGATGATAGGAAGCAGGGAGATAGACCTTTTTTACCTGGGGGGAATCTAGAGATGGC
>PVJO010014302.1:0-48669 GCA_004026905.1 Hystrix cristata
AAAATTATGGTATTAGTTTTATAGTATTTTAGGCCCAACTTATGTAATTTCCTGCCTAACGTCTTACTTAATTTTCCTCACTAAACAATCTCCTTCCTTTTGACATCTATGGCTTGCTTCCTTTTATTGTAACTGTTTGCATACATGTTTTATTCATTCTTTCAGGTCAGCATCTTCTCGCATCTGACCAATGCTTAGGTCTCAAGTATACTGTGCTTTGTGTCTTTCATGCAGTAGTTCCTCAGGCTATTTTTGTTGATTCTGAAACTGTTCTTAGTGTCATTGTGGGAAGATAAGCTCCCTAATTCTGATTTTGTCACTTTCTAACAATACTTACTCAACTTATTTGCCTTACTCACTAGCATGTAAAAGTTATAAAAATCACTAATCAGTAAATTCATTAATAAATAACAACAAAGTAAAAAGTTAAATAACATTTCAATTTAGCACGAATTAATGAAGTGTTATGTTATTTTCTGCATGTATTGACCAGTATTTTATCTGTTTTATGTACTTTTTAAATTCACCATAACAGCAAAAATAAAGCTATTATGTTCTTTGAATTTTGTAGCCAAACTGAGATTGACTCTACTTATCATCTCCAACATTCTGAAAAGAGGTAAAACTAACAGATGGAAAGAGATGTTGTCTGTTTTTTAATATCCTATTAATGACTAGCCCATATTTTACACTGGAGGGGAGAAACAACCATAAAGAGGGGAAGGTATCCCTCACTTTGTTCTCGTCTTTACTTCTGGCATATTTATGTACCTAGTGAGGATAATGCACCCTTCCATGTGACCCAGCATTGTCCAATTTCTGTCTCTATTCTTCCCTTTTTCCCATATGCTTCCTCCTCCCCCATTTTGCTAAACCTTCCTAACCTCAGCTTCCCAGGGCATTTTCCTGTTAACTTTGGGGTATGTCAGTCAGCTCCTGTGATAGGGAACACACACACACACACACACACACACACACGCGACACGACGACTTGCTTCTTGCTGAGCTTGATACAAGGAGTTGGGAGTGGGCAGGAAAGGGATTCAATTCAACTTCAGGGAGGAAACAGGTAAGCATTGAGAGGAAAGAATAGGTGAACAATAATATGAGGGAAATGGTAAACTAGATGGAGAAAGAAAAAAGAAAACAAAAGAAAGACCGTGGGCTACATTTGTAATTCTTGGCCACAAGTGATGCATTGATTTTTTAAATAAGCAGAGATGATGGGAATATGGGGAGGGAACTTGAGCAATTTGTCACTGTCACCTGAATGTGGAGAAGAAATTACAGAATGTTATGCACCTTTGGTGTGCCATTTTTCATTGCAACAAGCGGACAGCTAGCTACCTAAAATATACTACAGAAGTATTATTTTAGAAGTTGATTGTTTTATGATAATTAAGTTGTAATTTATTCTTTTGTATTTTAGTAACATTCAGCTAAGAAATCAAAAATATGTATCTCAATCCTTTTCTTGGGAGAAGGGTGCTGGGAATCGAACACAGGGTCCTGCATTTGCTAGGCAAGTGCTCTACCACTAAGCTAAATCCCAAACCCCTGTATCTCAGTTCTTAATGTAACCTGTTTTTCTCAAGTCAGAACATTTTATGTTGATATGGAAAAAAAATCATCATGTAGTAAACATTACAAACTATAGAAACATTATAGAAAGTATTTAAATATTTCTTATTTAATTATTATAAATCCCCTAACTTCAGTCATTCTGCTATCTGTTGTGTGGTAGATGAGAGCATAGTACCAAGCATCTATATTACACAGGGAGACTGTTTGGACTAATCTCATTGTGCTTCAGCTACCATTAGAAGCTGGTTCTAACCAGCCATCTGTCATCACCAGAAAACTGACCTTTTATTTACTCTCATTGGACGTAATTTCTATCCCTTCTCTTACTCCTTAATGTCTGTGATGAGCAAAATCTGTATTCTCAGGGCTGGGGATTTGGCTCAGTGGTTAGAGTGCTTGCCTTGTAAGCCCAAGGCCCCGAGTTCGATTCCCAGCACCAAAACCAAACAACAACAACAAAAAATCTGTATTCTCATCCTCTCCTCTGAACATTTTCTTTACTGTTAGGCTTTCTAGAAGCACTCTTTTAAGTATATTATTTTATATTATTTGCTTTATTACTATGAAGTGATAAGCCTGGTTATCAACTGTATTTTTTGTAAAGAGTCCTGAAATGTGAACCATGGAGAGCTACTCTTTTTATCACTTCCTTTTCTAAGTAGCCATTCCTCCAACACTTATTTGTTTATTCATTTGAGCCAGGGTCTTACTTTGTTACCTCAAGCAATCTTCAGCCTCAGCCTCCCCAGGCCTGTGCCCCTATGCCAGATTACAGATTCATTATGTTCTTGCTACGCATCAGATACTGTTTTAACTAAGGATGATGCAGTGGTAAAAAGTTTGCATTCTAGTAGGAGAGGCAAACAATAGCAAATAAAGATATAAACAAGTCTTGCTAGTGATAAATAGTATGCAAAAAGGTTTTTAAAGCTGATGGAAATGTGTGATGGGGAACAAAAAATAGATGGCAGATTAGATTATGCAGTCGAGAGAGGCTTCCCTGGGTAGGTGACACTGAGTTGATACCTGATAACAGGAACGGGCCAGCCAAGTGGAGATCTCTGTGTTATGCACAGTGAAACACAGGGAAAGCCAGAGATCCGCCCTGTGGTGAGTTAGGAAAGGCTCTGGGAGTTCAGGTAAAGAAATAGTTTGGGGCCATACTTCACTGGGCTTTGTAGATATGGCTAGAGAGTTTTGACTTTATTCTTATTTGAAAAAGAGGTCATTGGAAGATTTTAAACAAAGGTTGATATGATTTAATTTTCATTAAAGAATAATTACTCAAGCCAGATAAGGTGGTGCATGCCTGTAATCCCAGCACTGAGGGAGGCAGAGGCAGGAGTAATGCAGTTGGAGTCCCATCTGGGCAACTTAGTAAGACACTATATCAAAATAAAAAATGACAAAAGGGGGGTGATATATCAATGTTTTTATGTACTTGTAAAGAAAAACTACTCAAGCAGAATACTAAATTGGAAGGTTTAGTTAGCTACAGGGCTAGATTCAGAGAAATTTAGTACTTTCTCTGAAAAGGCGTGATATTTTGTTTGCCAGTCTGTAAGTATTCTACATAGTAAGTGTTTAGTGTTTGTGCTCATTCAAAAGTAGAAAAATGAAGAAAAGTCATATTGTATAGAAAAAAAATTTTGATAAATTTCTTTTGATGTTTTAATATGTAAGAATGTATATATCTATGTAGTTATGTATTTATCTTTCTGTCTACTTATCTACCTAGTTGTCATCATGTTATATGCACACACACACATGCACACTCACACACACACACACAAACACATACTTTGGAGCTCTTTTTATTTAACAAATGTAACATTTTCACACGTTTTTACATTTTTAAAAATTTTATTTTAATAACAGATGTCCTTAAGGGGTAAAAACAAAGCTCAAGAAATAATTTTCAAGGTTTGGTACAAATATAAATAATTGTTCTTCTCTTTTATTAAAGATAATTGAGATTCATTTCATAGTAAATGGAAGAAAAAGCTTTAAATCAAAGCAGTTTTTTTAACATAAAGAATTATTTCAGAGGCTCAAAGGGAATATTTTCAGTCTGAATTATGAAAAATCTGGGAATATTTCTACTGGTTTGCAATGAGAACACAAGTAATGAGAAATGGAGGAAACATGACTAAAAACCGTAAACATGGCCATTACAGTGTATCTTTCAGTATAAATATACACAGCAGAGAGCTTCAGTAGGTGACATCTCACAAATATGCTACATGTAAAAGAAAAATACATTTGTGAAAAAATTGCTGGAGCATCTATACAGCAATAGTTACCGAGAGTAGAAACAAAAGTGGAAGTCCTCTACTGAGAAAGCCTTTCTCATTCAGAAATAAAGAATTTTTTGGAGATCAGTGTTATGGTTTATATCTGAATGTCCCCCAAAGCCTCATGTGCTTATAGATGGGGATTTGGGGAGGTGACTGGATCATGGGGGTGGGATACTCATTACTGGATTAGTCTACTAGTGGGTTTATGTCTGGGTGGGATGTTAGGAGATGAAGCCTGGTGGGAAGAGGTGGGTCACTGTGGGTGTGGCCTGGACGAGAGTGTGTGTGTGTGTGTGTGTGTGTGTGTGTGTGTGTGTGTAGAGAGAGAGAGAGAGAGAAAGAAAGAGAGAAAATATATATATTATATATCTCAAGGGAGGAGGAAGGATATATATAATATATAGGATAAAGATATATATATATATATATATAGGATATATAAGGATATTAAGTCCTCCCTTGATCCCTCTCTGCTCCCTGCCTGACTTGTTATGAACTGTTTGCTGCCATGTCTCTCTGCCATGCTATCCTGCCTTGGAACCAACCAACTATGGATGGAAACCTCCACAAATTGTGAGGCAAAATAAACCCCTCCCCTCCTCCTCTAACTTCTAGATGTGTTGGGTATTTTGTCTCAGCAATGTGAAAGTAACTAAGACAGTTGGTCTCACTGAGAAGGAAATGACTAAAATTACTAAGGGTAATAGGTACTGATGCTGTGAAGTTTTTTCTGGTTTAAGGATGCCATGCAGTCCCACAGACATGTGAATTAAGAAGATACATCCTCAAGGAATTTCCATGGGCTCAGTGTTCTGGGACTCAACAGAGTTGGTTAACCATTTCCTGAGCACTCTTACTTTTCTTTCTGTTTGGCAGCTCCCCTAATGGGTGAGCTGGATCTTGAGGTATTTCTTTCTCTGATCGCTTTATTTCCCACAGCTTCTTAATAAATGCAGCTGAGAAAGACAGAAAGTATCCAATCTTTTTGACATTTAAATACACAATACAGACAATAATATTTCACCTTTTCCAATGGGACGCAAGTGGTTTTAAATATATTAGAGATTCATTGATAGATTCAAGGGTGTACTCACATACTACACAAATATATATTGAAAGAGAAAGAAATTTACTGTCAATTTTGTCTTAAAAATAAACTAAAATTAGTATATCAAAATGAGGTAATGCAAGCAAGGAATTTAGATTTTGGAGCTGGACTTCTTGGTTTTTACTGACTGTTTGACTTTGGACAAGTTTCTTAAACTCTCTGTGCTTCAGTTTTAATGGTAGTAGTACTTCATGGAGTTGTTAAGAAAACCATATGAGTAAATATATAGAAAGTGCTTAATTTGCGTGGCAGAGTGAATGTTAGATGTATTAGCCATTCTTTATGGAGATGGTAGTTATTGAAGAAGTCATAGATCACTTTTGTGTATGCAATGAAATAAAAGGAAAGCTAAGCCAAATCAAAATGTATCAGAGATCTTTTACTTTGATTCAGGTTTGGGTTATTCTAGTTTGCAATTTGAACTTTGCTTATTCAGCTGTGCATCTCTGTTTCTTTGAAGCCATGCATTTTATGACTTAACATTATTCTGGACTTAAGAAAGTTTCAGTTAGACTTCAGCTCACATTTCTTAAAATCTAGCTAAATACCACTGGCATTTTCTTAAACTGACAAATTTTCTCTAATCATGTTCTTTAAATGAATATCATGAATACTAAATCTCTAGTATATTCTTGCCAGTGAGATACAGTTGGTTTAGATATTCAGAACACTTAAATGAAAGCTTCTCATGTGTGAAAATTTAAGTTACTTATGCTAGGAATAAGGGTTATGAAATGAATTTCTTGTAGAGCTTCACTGATTGATACCTCACTAATCTTGCTTTAAATAATAAATCCCTGGGACATACATTAGGTGTGATACATGACTTCGCCAGTCACAGACATCTTCCTGGTGAATTCATTTCCTCATATATTACCTCATTAAGGATCCTACCTGTAATGCCTCCATAAAAGCTCTGTTATTTTTTTTAAACCTCAAACTAGAAATTAAAAGTAATTTCATGGGAGCTTTATTATAGCACAACTGTCTGAGATTTTATATGAGAAGAAGGTAACTTAAACCTAGTTTCAGAGATTGCTGGCTAAAACATGCAGACCACTATCTCACTTATCATAGAGGCCTCAGATTCAGTGTTTTTACTTTTATAAACAAGGAGACATTTATAGATATTTTGGCAGGGTAACAGGTAAGCTCTGCATATGCTTATAATTCATATTAGTAGGAGCTTATACAAAAGTGTATTTTGGCCTAGTGGGGGTAATTTTGAGTTATAAAGTGATCAATAGATTAAGTTCCTAACATATAAGGAAGAAGTGTGGAATTGGGAGACTTGAGTTCTCTTGGCCCAGTAGCTATTTAGAGTGTCTGACTTTTATGACTGTCATTTTTGTTTTGTTTTAGTCTATAAACTAAGGATATTATATCATATCAGCATTCTTAATGCTGTTAGGATCACTAATTCTGATTTCTATGTTCTCAATAGATGTGACCAATATAAAGATTTCATGGTTAAATATGCTTACAAATTTGGAGAGATTTCTTCACTGCTGGACTTCTTGCACTTGATGGTCATAATATACACTTCCAGAAGGGAAAGAGAGCAAAGAGAATTTTCTAAACTTGTATGATGACAGAACTCTTTTCAGTAGTGACACTACCTTTAGAATTCCCTTTTGGAACCTCTGAGCTAGACACCTCCCAATTCTATTACATTTACTGATATACCTTTCATGAAGTTATGCAATGAAGTCACACTCATATTCTTAACTTCCTCATAGAGTTCTACAGTAATAACTTTTTCCGCTTTAATGCATTATCACAGACCTCTACTCAGCTAGCTTTTCTAATATTGTAAAGTTGAATTTTATAAATGAGCTTTTCAAATTAGGATACATGATTTTTTTGTGTAAAACAAATTATATTTGCAAAACAGAACAAATGAAATCTCTTAGTTGCTTTTCCTTAATGCATTAATATAATAATATAATCAGATACTGTGAAAATTAATCTAAAGATACAGTCTTATTCTGGAAAATAAAATTTTAATTTTTTTCAGCCAGTATTAAAATTTTAGAAATGGAGTATCTTTATTAAAGTGCAGATAATAAGGGAGTCTTGGTTTTGACAACAAAACAGTGCTGGTAAGAAAGGTGAAAATTTTAATTAGGCAGACACATTTGTACATATTTTAACATTTGGTTAAAATGTTCTTAATCTAGTCATCTGCTGATGGGCAGATAGACTGCTTCCAAGATTTAGCTATTATAAATTGTGGGGCTATAAACATGGGTATGTGTGTATACCTGTTATATGATGTCTTTAACTCTCAGGAAGATACCTAGAAGGGGAATAGCTAGGGCAAATGGAAATTCTAGTAATATAATCATTATGCAATGCAAAAATGTACTAATAAAAAGTAAAAACTCTGAAAAAATTCTTCATCGGACAGAGTGAAAGGCTGAAGTATATTTTATAATCTTGTTTTTGGTGTCATTTATCATTCCCTTATCTATTGAGACCCCCTTGGACACGGTACCACAGCAAGATTACTCTATGCTGACTCCATCCATGGGACTCATAATCTAGTTAGAAGGGTAGAAAATATACATTAAAGAAACATATGTGAGGAAGCATTTACTGAGTTCAAAATCTTACAGAAATTATGGCCGGGATATTGAAGAGACATTATGACTGCTAACTGACGTGGTCCCAGCAAATTTCCATGAATTAAGTAGGACTCAAGCTCAAGACAGCTTAGAAAGTAAAGAAAGGAAAGACACTCCAGGTACAAGAAGTGAAATGGGAACATAGGCAAGCATTTGTATATCTAATAGAAAGCAACACATAACTCATTTCTGTTGGAACAAAGGATTTTGTACTTGAAAAATTAAAAAAAAAATGATATAAATAGGGCTGGAGATGTAGTTAAGGACCAGAATTTGGAGGAACACAGAATTCCTTTGATTTTCTTAGGTTTTAGTTTAGATTAGATTAAGGAAACCTGCTTAAGAAGCAATTTTTGACCCAGTTAAGTTTTGAAATCCCTCCTGAGCTAGCTGTGTCTCGGCAGGAGTGATTGATGTCTCCTGGGGCTGATGGCTGAGGCATTATTTTTCAAAGCAGTATGCTTTGGCCCAGAACATGCATCTATGAATAGTGATTTGATGACCACAGAAGCACCTGCTTCTCAGACCCTCAGGATCTGCCATCTTCCTTTTTTGTTCTCAGCCCTGCCTGGTGCTCTCTTTTCAACAACATTTATTGAGTGTACCCTGTGCGCTCATAAAGTTGATAATCTTTTCTCTTAGCACAGTGAATATACTGCAGTTATGTGATGTAGTTTTGTACGAGAAATGACATAGATCTTGGGCAGCAACAGGGTGGAAAAATTTTAGGGACCACTGGGCTAGGGTAATTTTTTATTGTCAATTCCCTAGAGGATTTGTATAAGTAATAATTTTTCCTTTCCAAAGCTTTTTTGGATTGTCCGTTCTCTTCAGCAATTACAAGCTCTCTGGCACCAAGACACTGAGTTTATATAATCAGATGTAAATAGAACACCAATTGCTCTGCTTTTTCTGTGCTAATTTTAATAAGACAATTTTCCAGAAATGGGGCAGGCTATGTCTTAAAATAATTAGCTCGGTGGCTAAAACTCATCAATGATCAAGTTGCAGCATTCATAATAGTGTAAAAATTCTGGAGGAATTGCCTTGGAATACATTGGCATCAGCAATGTAAGTGGTTTTTACTATTGCTGAGTTATTTGATTATTTCAGCCATACTCATAGCCAGTGATTCATAAATCTAAATTTAAATTTCCAAGTGTAAATGTACACGTATACATTTCTAAATTTTTCTCTTCTGCTCCAAACCCATATATATCACCATATACCATAATCTCATTTTGGATTGTATGCAGACACTTCAAAATAAGCAGGTCTAAAGTTAGTCTTCCATTCTACGCCTCTGGTATTTCCTGTTCATAGTTACTATTATCATTCCGATTTACCCAAACTGGAAATTTAGGGTTACTTCTAAATCTTACATTTCCCCGGTCCTTTTCTTTATATCTAGTCAATGATAACCATATTAATATCTTATCCATTTCTTCCTTTTTTCCCTGAATAATTAAGAAGTTTAATAATCTCTTGCCTTCTACTAATCATTCTTCAATATTAGTTTTGGGATATTCTTTCACTAACCTGGAAACACAACATTGCCACAATGAAAATCAATACTTCAATTATACCCATCATCATCCATGTAGCATAAAATTTATTCTCGTAGGTAACCAAACCATCACCTGCACAGCCTTTTTTACTTTCTGCTGTCTTACCTTCCATCTTCCAGCCCTCTCATGAACTCCATCAACATCTATATGGACTTCTCTGTCATTGGTGGGCTGAAAAATAGCCCAAAATAAACCAGGTCCTAATCCTTGGTGGCTGAAAATGCTATTTTACTTGGAAAATGAGTCTTCGCAGATGTATTTAAGAATCTTGAGGTGAGGATATCGTCCTAGGTTATCTGGGTGGGCTCTCAAGCACAGTCACACATATGGTTGGTTATAAGAGGGAGCCAGAGAGAGATTTCATAGACAAAGAGGTTTCTAGATGATGGACTTGAAAATTAGAGTGAACATAAGGGAAGAAATGCTGGTGGCCACCAGAAGATAAAGAGGCAGGAATAAATTTTCCCTAAGAGCCTCTGCAGGGATTGTGGCCTGCCTGATTCCTTGATTTTGTGATACTAATTTCAGACTTCTGCCCTCCAGAACTGTGAGAGAATAATTTCTATTGTTTGAAGTCATAAAGTGTGTGATAATCTGTTACAGCAACCATTGGAAATGACTAAAACTGTTATTTCTGTTGTTTCTCTGAAGGTTTACTGTTCTCATGTATTTTTTGCCCCCTCCCCCATCCCAAATGCATCTCCCTTATTTTCACTGTCTGCAAAATTTTCAGAGCAAACTCAGAAGCCTTTTCTGACTCTCTCTGGGAAGCCAGCACTTCATCTTGATATGTCTATACTGATTTGTCTCTCTTTTGTTTGTATTTGTAACGGTGATATAAGAGGCATTAGAGCTGCCTCAGTGGTTAGGGCTACAGGCCACTGGGTTCAGTTAGAAGTGGTTAAAGTGTACTTATGCTAGTTACAGCTCTAAAACCTGTTTCCTTATCTACAAAATGAGAATGATAAATGGTATCTACCTTGTAGGTTTGTTGTAAGGACTGAATGAGATAGTTATGCAAATATGACACCTGGCAAAAATATGTGTCCAATAAATGTTAGCTGCTCTTAAAGAATACTATTTTTATTGTTTTTATGAGTTCCTCCTAACTAGAACATTAATTTTTTGAAGGAAAGGGGAATTCTTTTTGTATTCAGTACCAAGCTACAGTGTTTGTGTTTGAGTAGCATTTAATGGATAAATGAATAAGATATGCCTTTTATTGTAGGCCTTGCTGTTAAATCGTTATTCCCTTACCTGGAGCTCTTAACATTCTCTAATGTTGTTTTTTTCAAATGTGACATCATGCTGTTTTTATCTGTAGAATGTGGTGGCATATTGGTTCTTAACTCTGTAGTGCACTTCTTATAGCTATAAGATGGTCATTCTCCTTCTCGGTAGGACCTTTAAGAATATCTTTCAAGTGTTTTGTCCCTGTTTGACTTTATGCTGAGTTCATGGGTAGACCATTAGAGAAACTTAAAAGAAAAAAATAATTTAGCACTTGGTTAGAAAAAAAAACATATTCATGTGTGCAGTTCATTTGTATGGTTTTGCAGTCACCAACAGGTACAAACGATTCTGTTTTATTTAACAGACGTATTCAGGATAACTGATTCCTGGTGGTCCTGTCTGCCCCAACGTCCAGTTTAGAGGGTCCATTCAACATGTTTTTAAGCGCTAGCAAGAGATTGGTATCATTCGACAGAAAATTTTATTATTGTTGAAATCATCTTTGTGGAAATTCTCCTAAAATAATAATGGTTGTTTTTCCCCTAAGGCAATTTAATTATGAGGTTTTTTTAATATTCAAAATTTATTACAGATCCATTTAAAAGAAAACAAAGTTGAGGGAATGTCTTACATGATTGCTTTAAAGATCAGAATATATTGAGGAAATACTTGGTAGGATGGTGGCTTGAACATGATCTCAGACTTTTTGAGTCTCCAAAAAATTGTTCATAAGGGAGTATATTCAAATTTCCAAAACTACTTAGTAAAACAGATGATACAGTTGTGTACTACAGTTGTCCTCTCTCTCTCTCAGACATTAAGTGCTTTAAGGGCAAGGATTATGTATTATACACTTTTTAATATCTGCTACTAAGCAGGCTGCTTGGTACATCATTAGCCGTTAGGGGAATGCAGATTACAATTACAATGTAATTTTAATGGCTGTAATAAAAACAGACAATACTAAGTTTGGCAAGGGTGAGGAGAAATTGGAATCCTCATACATTTTTGGTAGAAATGTAAAATTGCATAGTCACTTTGATAAAACAGTTTTTGATTTCTTAAAATGTTAAGTATAAATTTACCATATGACCCAGTAATTCCACTTTAAGGAATCTACTCAGGAAGACAGAGTGCATTGTTTGCTTTCAATATCCTGTCATGGTCTCCTTCCTGATCCCCTACTCTAATCCCAACAATATAGATGTTTTCTTACTTCTCTTTTTTATCCTCTCCTGAAGTCAAAGTAATATAACTAAATTAAAGTTCTACAATATGTAACATCCAGAAACATAAGGAAGGGGCATTTTATATGTAGGATTAATTGATTCCATAACACACATTTTATCTAAGAGGAATTTGGTATTTTTCAGAAAACACCTAATGAGCATTTTTATGCTAGACATAGGTTCACTTTTGTGCCTCACAATTCTATAATCACAGAATTTTATAGTTGAAACATACTTTAAAGATTAAAATTACATGAAATAAGTATAATATTGGGGAATCCATTCCCTCAAATTCATGTTCATTGTAACTGCTGAATATAACCTTATTTGGAAATCTCTGAAGATTTAATGATTTGAGATGAGGACCCTTTGAGTAGGATAGGCTCTAAATCCAGTATAACTGGGTCCTATGTCAGGAGGAAAGGACACAGAGAGACATACTGGAGAAGTATAAGCATCATGTGATAATGGAGATAGAGTATGGGTAATGCAGCTTCAAGTTCAGGAACATGAAGGTTTGCAAGTACCACAAGACGTTAGAAGAAAGAAAGATCCTTCTGTAGCAATGTTAGAAGAATTGTAGCCCTTGTCAACTCCTTGACTTCAGATTTCTGGTCTTCAGAACTGTGGGAGGATAAATGTCTGTTGTTTTAAGCCACTGCATTTATGGTACTTTGCTATAGCATTGCTAGAGATCTAAAACATGTACATTTATTGAAAATAAAAATGTGTATGTTTTTATATCAAAGAATCTATTAAATGGTTTGATTGGCAAGGACACCTCTGGCTTTAAAATTACTTAATAGTGGGCCTTGGAGCCCAACAACTCATGTTTAACAGATGTCTTGCATCTATTTAAGCGGATCTCATAAACATTTACCCAAGAATCACAATGTTTTGATTGTTGACACAAAAACTAAGGCTATAATTTAGAAGATTGATGAGAAAGTTCTCTATGACTCATTTAGTGGTAAAAATGAGAATTAGATGCTTATGAATTTCTGTGTATTACACACAAAGCTTATGTATTTTGTTATAAATTTTATTGAGGTGTTAAGAGGTATTATGTAGGCACATTTTTCAAACCAAGTAGATTTTCTTGAAACTTTTTTCTTTAATATTAATTAATATATACAATCTTACAGTTTAAGAAAATTTCTTAGAATGCTTAGCTAGACTATGGCAGTGTTAATCTGTTAAATTGAACATAGTTTTATATTTTATAAAATGAATCCATATATAATAATATCAATAGAGTTTCCTACTTTCTGAAAAATTACTTTGTACATTTCCACATTTAAAATAAAATATTCATTTTATTAGTTATTTTTAGCCAGAAAAAGTAATTTAAAAATACACAGGAGATTGAAACAATTTGTATTACTTTTCATACAGTTTTCTAATAATACCAGGGTAGAGTCTTATAAGAATTTGTCAGAATAGTTGCACATATTGCAATAAGGGATAGACTAGAAAGATTCTTCTGACTATAGGCCCTATATGGCTGGCAACTGTAATGTTATTAGCTTTGGGATCTCTTAAAATATTTCCAAAGAAGCCAAATATTGCAAAAATTCAATTTTAAGTTTATAAGATCCTCTAATTTTGATCTCAGGGAGTGGTTGTCATTTAATTATCATATGAGCATATGAATTAGATATTAATGTCTGTATTTCACTTCTGAGTTAAAATCGAGGCCAGTTGTTGTTATGTGACTTGTCTAAATGCTGACGCTATCATACGTGCTTAAGTCTGCTCCGAAGTCCATGCTCTTTCAAAAATAACAGATTGCATTCCTGAAATAAGAAATCCTGATTTGGGTTGGGTTTTAAGGCTTGTTTAAAATCTAAATCATGATTTATGTTTATTAACTCTGTAGTATTAAGCCGGTTCTATGAACCTTATTTTTTGTTTTTGTTATAGTAAGAACACTTAATGTGGGATCTACTCTCTTGAGTTTTAAGTGTACAATATGGTATTGTTGATTGTAGGTACGATGTTGTCCAGCAGATCCCTAAAGCTTGTTCACCTTGCATAACTGAAACTTTATACCATCAAGTAGCAACTCTCCATTTCCCTTCTTTGAATTCCCTAGCAACCACAATTCTACTCTGTGAATTTGACCATTTTGGATTGTACATATAAGTTGAATCGTGCAGTGTTTGTCCTTCTGTAGATGGTTTATTTCACATTACAAAATGGTCTAAAGGTTCATCTGTGTTGTTCCGTATTGCAGGATTTCCTTCTTTCTAAAGGCTGTATGATATTCCTGTGTGCGTGCGTGTGTGTGTGTGTGTGTGTGTGTGTGTGTCTGTATGAGTGTACCACATTTTCCCATGAATCTGTTCATCCATCAGTGGACATTTAGGTTGTTTCTATATTTTGGCTATGATGATTCATGTTGTAGGGAGCATAAGTGTACAAATATATTTTTGGACAAATACCCAAAAATGAGATTGCTGGATCACATGATAGTTCTATTTTCAATTTTTTTGAGGAACTTCCAAACTTTATTCCATAACAGCTGCATCATTTTACATTCCTACCAACAGTGTACCAAGGTTCCAATTTCTCCACATCCTTGCCAACACTTAAGTTTTATCTATAGTAATCATAGCTAACTCACTCATTTAAGTACTCTACAGTCATTGATTCATTTAATCTTTGAGCACTCCTGTGAGGCAGATAAATGTTCTTTTTTCATGTAGGAGGGAAGGGAGATTCAGAGAGCTTAAATAACTCGGGTAAAATCACAAACTACTCAGTGACAGTCTGGAATGAAACCTGTGGGCTCTGCTGACTCTCTGTGAGGACAGAGATAAATAGCACTCATCATACTGCTTGGATGTTAGCATAAGTGATAATGTTTGTATAGGTACTTTGTGCACTGGAGAGGCCTAAAGAAAGGGTAGTTATTATGAATGCCTTTCTCTTACTCTGGAGGAAATGCTAGGTAGGCAGTTTCCTTATAATGAGTTTCTATAATCTAAATGTGATTGTCACATCCTGATCCTATTGATGTAGTTTTTGAAATATCCTTTGAAGCAAGATATGCATTTTACTTCATTTAACACATGAGAGTAAGTATAAAAATGGGCTACTACTAGTTTAGCAGTTCATGTTTAAAAATTACTTCTTGAGTGCTTGAATTGGTTTAATTTAGGATCATTTGTTGAAGCCAATTAACTTTTTCTTTTGTTAATGTACTAGTGTCTGCACTACAAGAATTCTTAAATATTTTAAGGGTAAATTATTTGCTGTAGTGTAGTATTTATTTCTGAGAACATTGTTTCCTTTTTAATATCTACCCATTTTGTTAATAACATAATTTTTAGTATTTTAAAATATTATTGTTTTGAACTTCTGAATTTCGATAAGAAACTAAAATTCTGGATCCCAAAATTCTGGCTGCAGTTATCTGTACTTGATATTTGGCAACCAAAGTTAATGTTTAGTCTGATTATTGTAATATCAGTTTGCTTCCCACTCTACCATTCTTTTTCTTCTTTATTACCATTTTCATCTTCATCTTTTTCTTCTCTTCCCATAGTCCTCCTCCTGGTCTTCTTCAGAACACTTTTTGATCATCTATAGTATAAGGTGTTAGCTACAATTTCCAGAAAAGGATAAAAATAAAATTACTTTCGCTTTTTTCACTTTCAATTTCTGTTCAGATATTAGGTCGGATCCATCTGAGTTTTGGGGGAGATAGCAGAACAAAATGCCTTCAGTACGTCATAGTGACTTAATGGTCATTTTCCTTCCACTTTGTGCTTTGTCTTAATAGAACTATACACTTCAATCTGTATTACTTTAGAAAGGAGCTGTGATTATAGTCTGTGGATGTATTTCACAGTCATATGCCTCCCCTTGTCAAAATAAAGAGTATTTAATATGTTTTGGTTCTAAATGTACAATTTTGCTAAAAGGAACAGAACTAAAATCATCCAGATAGGGAAGCTCTTGTTCCTAGTAGTAAAGTCAGCATTACAATAGTTTGAACAGAGAGCCAGCCTTAAACTTTAATAACATGCTCCACTTATTCACAGAGGTTCTTGGGAAATATGGGTCCATTTTTAGTTTATAGTCCACTTGAATATTAGTTTAAATAACTATACATGTTAATTTGATATTTTTATGAAATATCATAATAAATGCAATTGGAAAAGATTGCTAATAGTCTAGAATTCAATTTTAGGTGTGAGAGTCTGAATTCTACTTGTAAATGTGAGCAAGATTCATTTTGCTGTGTCTAGGGATCACCAACATTGTTGGTTCTCACCATGGCTTTGTCTTCTTGAGATCCCCAATTAAATTTGTGCCTCCCTTCAGATGTGGGTCTGGAATGGTGAAGCTGAGCATTATTCCCATGCTTAAGATTGGAAAGAACAGTGTGAAAGAGATTTAGGATCTCAGTGATGAGCAAAGGAGCAATCCTAAATGTTTTGGGGGCTGAGGGTTACATCTGGTCTCTTGAGAACTTTCCATGCTGTGTTATTTACTGGAAAAACAATTACTCCTAGAAGCTACTTGTTGAATTGATTAATAATTTTAAGAATTTTGTGGCAGTGTGAGGGAAAGGTTCACCAAAAATATACTTTATTTACGAGAATAGATTATTATTTTAACCAACATAGAGTGCATGAAAATAACACTTATAATGAGTCTGAAAATTGTAGTCATGGTTACTTTGAGCATCAGGATATTTTTTCCCTTCCCCTTTATCCTGGAAAGGAATCAAAACATCTACCTGTCAGCTTTTAGGATGATAAAAAAATTCATTTTATTCTAATTCAACTATAAAGAATTTTTATCAAATGAGATAATTTCTTGAACAAAGATATCTAAATGGAAATTTCATAATTATCACTGATTTCTCTGGTACTAGCTCTATAAAGTCATTGGAACCATAACTAGCCATCAGATAATAAGATCAGAATTATAGGTTTCATGGGTTCAATTAGCATTTATACCCATATATAAATTATTTTATCAGATTTTAAATACAGATTGGGTGTACAACAATGCTATTTCTATTGAAGATACAAAATAAAGCAAATAAAAATTATAATTTACCCAAAGAACTTAAAAATCTACGGAAGAGATACAAGATATTTCTAGTGTACCACATCGAGTTTGTAATGATTTGTTCAGCATTGTATGTTAATGAAGAGACTATTCAGAGTAAGAAAATAAACTTAGAGAATCAGGTTGATCTCCAAGAAGTCAGAGATTTTAAATCCATATTGTTCAGAATATTGTATTATTTTTCTGCTTACCACAAAATAAATCTTCACCGAAGAAAATTTGGAAAAGAAATCACCCATTAAACCCTTACTGAAGATAACCGCTGTTTCCTTCTTGAATTCAGCATTTTTTTTTCTTTTATCCATTGCCATTTAATACTTGACCCAGTCTTCCTAACCCTTTCTGGCCAGTTGTTACTTATATTTCAGGTCTTATTTTAAGCACATTTGCTCTCAAAAAAGTTTTCAAACCTCCTAGATTATTTTAGTCCCTGTGTTAATGGACTCCCAGTTAGTCTCTGGGCTTCCTCTATAGTCATAAAATATTTAAGATACTGTGCTCTGTGGTAGGTGCTGTAAATGCAAGTGGTATCATATTGTGGTAAACATGATCTCTTCCTATTTCAAATAGTATCTTCATTAATATATGGTACCGAAAAAATATTGCAAAGTCAATAATTTAGTCTAGAAATACTTGTATTTCCTCACTAGACTTTAATTCCTTTCAGGCAAATTATAATTTTTATTTTACCTATTTTTTACCTGTCATAGCACTAGTATTATGCTGCACACTGAATATGTATCAGTTTGCAGTTGTGATGGTGACAGAATAAACAAAATGTGAAAGTGTAAGCGTAATTTTGTTTTAATTACATGTTAATGTACTTTCCTCATCAACTCCATCAGACCATAGAGCAAGGACCAGGTCTGTTTTGTTTAGAAGTTAGATATTAAATGAACATGTGTATATATGTGTTTGTGTGTATCTTTTAAGTGACTCAAGACTAAAAGAATGAATAACAACATTTTTTTATTTTTCATGTGAATTCACATACATAGGCAGACATATTTTCACATGTACTCAAAATTAGAATCTTTTTATAAATATATACTATACTTTTCCATAGCATTTTATTTTGAACATATTCTTATGTGAGTAAATGTTTTAATGGCTGCATAATATTCTGTTATTATAAGGTGCCATGATTATTATTTAACCACTTCTACTGATATTCTTATCTTCGCTCCTTCTGAGTCGTCTAATTCAGTACCACACATTCATTTAGATAATTTCCATTAGTTTGTTACTACACATTGTTTTGATGACTATATGCATGAATCTGTACCTTTGATTACATTTATTCAGAAAAATTGAATCGTTGGACATAGGTTATTATATTTTTAAAAGCTTTTGTACATATTTTCATGTCATGCTCCAAACAGGTAAGTTATACTTTGTTAAGGGATCCTGGAGATCATTTCATTAGTTTTGAAACAAGCAATATATATGACCTAATGGAAAGGAGGCTGGCAAACCAAGTGCACAGAGACGCATCAATCATTAAGGAGGCAGAAAATGCGTTTGCTGTGTAGTGGCATCTGTAGGGAAGCAGTTGAAAGTCTTGGGGCAGGTAAATGCTAGGTGAGAGAATTTTAATTCTTTTAAAATATGTAGTTGGGATCTATTGTGGGATCCTGAGAGGAGAGAATAGTTTGAAGTTATTGTAGGATCCCATCTCTGCTTTCAAACATACCGTGACTCAAATTAGCAACCTCATAAACTTGATAACCTTAAGGATTTAAATTTACTAACTGATCGTTTTCAGCTATGGTTCCTTCCCCTTTCAAAAGGCTTTGGCAGGGATGGGGATTTAGCTCAAGTGGCAGAGCACTTGTCTAGCAAGCGCAAGGCCCTGAGTTTGATCCCCAGCACCAAAAAAACAAAAACAAAAACAAAAAAAAATAAGGCTTTGGCTTGAGGATCTCAAGTTCAAGTCCTACCAGGGCAATTTAGGAAGATCTTATCTAAAAATAAGAAATAAAAAGGGCTGGAGATGTAGTTCATTATGAAAGCCCTGAGTTTAATCTCTAGTAATGTGAGGCAGAAAAAGAATTTGGGACTCTAGATTCCTTTCAGGTTCCTGTATGTCCCTATAGAGGATGTGAGAGGGGCTTGTCCAAGTATTCTCTTCTCAGATTCCTAACCCATTACCTGAATGGTACCATTTAGGATGCAGCATTTTGGTATGGAATATTTGAAATGTTTCTAGTTTGTGACAGGGAAACAGAGAAACAAGCCTCATTGCCCAGAGCCCCATAATTTTTTTCAATATGCTTTTTTATAAAATAGGGAAATGCAAGACATCATGTCTTAGGGGAAATGGAAAAATATATTGGTTTAATATTTCCTTAATATTATGCCTGTTAAGTTCTTATTGGATGTAGTATTTAAGAGTTTATCATGGCACTAGTTTAAGGTGAGCTGAGAATGGAATGAGCTGGAAGCAGGTCATACAGTTTGTCTTACTTCTAGCTAACCACTTAAACAGAATAGGATAAGTATCACTAGGAAAATTCTAGAAAATCTAATATAACTTATAATTTCCCAGGAAAAAAAACTAAATCATAATATTTACTGTTAGTTGCCCTGAAATATCATCTTTATGTGTAGAAAATTAAAATTTTTTTCTCTAAACACAAATTTCTACCAGACTCTATTAATCACAATAGACTTTCTCTCAGAGTTCAAAAATCCTTTAGAAAGAAGAAAGAAAATAGATTTTTCCTTCTGTACCATGTAGATGAATCTTTGGACTAAATCATGTGATGTTATATTGACTATCCATGCAGTTAATTTTGGGAATGTTTAGCTCAGAGCATTTTTATGTGCACTGTAATTTGTCTTAAAGAATAGTAGCATTCAACTGTTCTGTTCCCACTTCCAGAGCTAAAGCCTTCAGATATTTTCCCCTTTGGGTTGTTTCCATTGCTTCATTATATTTATCATTAATATTTTCATACTTTCTTCACAATAGAAAGGTGAGGGGATACATTATAATATTCATCTCAGTATGTCTCTACATTCAGGCTGAAGGACTTCTATTCTAACCATTGTTTCTCCTCCTTTGGATTCTATAACATTTCTTTTTTCTATTTTGGTTATTCCCTTATTATTTTACTGAATGACTTCTCTTTATTTATTTCAGTCTCTGTTTATGTTCACCACAGTTCTTTCCTATATATTTAAGAGTCTCCTACTTATGGCTTTGACCTGAAGGAATGATACTATTTGAAAATATCAGAGTATAAAATTCTTGATCTGGAGCCATCAAAAGTGGTTCACATGGCAACATGTCCAAATGTGAAACTTCTGTATTTCTCCCCAAAATCCCCCAAATATAGTAAGATCTGATATTGATGCAGAAAGCTCTTTATCTGTTCTGCTTTATCCCATTTAATTCCCATTCCTAGCTCCCATTTTTTCTAATTATTACCAATTGTAATTACTTAGAGGAAAATCAAAATGTCTTAGTAGCAAAAAGGATATATGAAAATATGTTTTAAGATACTAAAATTTCACATAAAGAAGTTTCAAATTGGAAATGTATTACTGTATTTCACAGGGATTTGTTAACTTAATTTTCATGTGCTTTTGCCCACAGTTTTATGAAACTGAGATGGCAGTACTCCTTTCTAGATAAGTTGTTAAGTGCCTAATTTACCTTCTGTTCATTCTGTTTACTTTCCTCTTTACCTGCCTTTTACATTTATATTTATGGCAGGTGCATATTTTCCAACATGAACATTTGTGAAAAAAAAAGGATGGATTCTGGATTTCTTATGTAAGAACACAGTGATACACTTTGTTTATTTTTATTTTTTCAGAGAAAGGGTCTCAAAAGGTCAACCTAACTACTAACAGGTAAAGTTTCAATAGGTACACTATTTAAGGGAGCAGATATGTCAGTAGTGCCCTGAAAGAATGACATTAGTAATGTATACCTGAATCTATGTACTTGTGTTTTGTTTCCTCAACTAAAATTGATGTCCCTGAGATACCACATTATTGTTTATCCTCCTGCATGGAATATAGTATTCTAGAATATAGGAGTTTCACAAATATTTGTTGATCTATGGTCTAAGTTACCTAGGAATTTTACAAAATACTGTATTTCATAATGAAACAAAATGGCATTAACTAACCCCCCTGAAATCATCTTTGCTTCTGTATGATTAATATAATTTTATGACTCACTTCACAGTCATTTGACCTAAAAAGTAATTTATCAATGTCATAATTTTAGTGAAAAAACTCAGAATTTATCACATAATAGTGTTAGCTAATTCTTGGAGATAAAGGAACTAAGAGGAATGTGTTTTGAATCAGTACCAGTCATCAACTTACAGCCACTGTAGTATGCCAAATACCTAGCACAATGAGAATCTGAAATGTTTATAATGATCAAAATTCCTCCTTCCACATTCTATCCTCAAGATCTACTTTGAGGAGAAGAAATGGCAGTTTATATACTTTCATTTAAACCTCTGGTTCTCTAGATTTTTTTGTTACTGAACTCAGACACAAAGAAAAATCAGTTGTGTTGTTTTGCTCTTACAATGCAATGTGAAAGGGGAAAAAGCTTAAATACAATTATTTTTGGTTGCAGTGGTTAATTTTGCTCAAAGTAATAGAGCATTTATTGCAACAAAAAACTGATGGTATAATTTTCTGGGGGAAGATCTGTATGCGTTATTTCTCCTCCTTCATCTTTAAATCTTGGAGACTTGGTCCCTGACAAAACACTATTTTTGGTGGTAGTATGTAAGCATTTTACTTATGTAGTTGTAGATGTGTTCCTGTCAATAAATACACTATAGATGGCCAAATATTTTAGGAATCTATAATATGAAATATTTTGTGAGTTCTAACTGTTGTCACGTTTCCGAAAATGAACAGTAAATATATATTTTGATAACTGACACTTTCATCTCTTTTTTTGTATTATCTAATTTATATATTACAAATCTATCAATCATAGTTATACAATTTAATGAGACTTGACAAATATATTTTTCAAGTTGTAGAGCATTTGTTTCATCTGAAAAAAGTTAGCTTTTGTACTTTCATAGTCAATCCCTTCCTTACCCTGTCCTAAACAATATTTGACCTTTTGATTTCTTGAGAGTGTTGAATTGTCTAGATTTGTATATTGAGACTCATATAATATACATTCTTTTATGTCTTGGATTCATTCACTTAGGATAATGATTTTGAGATCTATTTATATATTAATTGTTCATTCTTTTTATTCCTGAGTAACATTACTTTTTATGGATATAGCACAACTTGCTTTTGGGTCACTTGATGGACATTTGGATTGTGTTTTGGCTATTATGGGAGAAGGCTGATTTGGACATTGAAGCGAAAACCTTTGTGTGAACAAGTTTTTTGGTTCTCTTGGGATGCTACCTAGATGTAGGATTGCTGAGTCTTATAAATGTATGTTTAGTTTTATAAGAAACTTTTATACAACATATAGAAATAGACCTACTATATATATATAATCATTTGATTTAATAGGGCAGTGATAATATTTTCAACAAATAGAACTAAAACAGTTGGATATCCAAATGCAAAATAGGCTACAAACTTCTGCATTGTTTTCTGAAGCAGCTATATGATTTTATATTTCCAGTTGCTTCACATTCTTTCCAAGACTTGATATTGTTTATTCTTTGGTAAAGTGTCTATAAATCTTTTTTGACTATTCTTTTAAAATCAGACAGTGTATGTTGTTCAGTTAAAACTGTTTTACATGCAAGTGTTTTATGGTGTGTGTGTTTTGTGTGTGTGTGTGTTTTGTGTGTGTGTGTGTGTGTGAGACTTGCCATATATATAAATGTTCATATGGCTTGACTTTTCACTGTCAAAACAGTGTCTCTTGAAGAACAAGTATCTTTAATTTTTATGATTTTTAAATTATTTATGTTTTCTTTTGTTTATGTTTTATATATACTAAGACATTTTTAGAAATTTTATAGTTCAGTGCCTATGTCTAGATCTGTTATGTATTTCATACTAATATTTATATATGGCATAAGGTGAAGTCTGTCGCCTATTTTGCATTTGGATATCCAACTGTTTTAGTTCTATTTGTTGAAAATACTGTCATTGCCCTATTAAATCAAATGATTATATATATATAGTAGTTCTATTTCTATATGTTGTATTTTATTTCATTAATCTACATGCTTATTCTTATGCCAAAACTCATACTGTTTTGATCCCTCTAGCGTTCAGTAAATCTGGAAATCAAATAGTGTTAGTCTGCACATTTGAATTCCTTTTTCAAATTCTTTCGACTATTCTAGTTTCTTTGAATTTCCCTATGTATCTTAGTCCTCTGTGGTATTGGCTGGAAATGTACCATAGCTATAAAACATTTGGAAATAATTGACTACTTATAAATACTGAATTTTCCGATCCATGAATATGATTCCCCTCTCCCTTAATTTGTGTCTTCTTGAATTTTTAGTGATATTCTATAGCTAAACTCATCCTTAATATGTCATATTTGGGATACTTTTATAAATTGTTTTATTAATTTTAGTTTTCAGTTGCTTAAAATATTTTCATTAGTGTGTGTTTGAAATACATAAGAGATACATTCATTTGGGATAATCGATCTTGATCATTTTTGATCCCTTTACTCCCGTACCCTTTCTCCTCCCTTCATCTCCTAGTTGCCTTTCCCATTTCCAAAATGTCTGCTTTCCTGTTTCCTACCATCTTTTCTTTATGATTTAAATAATTTATATTTTGAATTTCTCATATAAGAGAAACCATGTGATATTTAACCTTATGAGTCTGACTTATTTCACTTAGCGTTGTAGTCTCAAGATCCATCCATTATGTCATTTCCTGCAAATGACAGAACTTCATCTTTTTTTTCCCCGCAGGCCTTCTTTTCTCTTTCTTTCTTTCCTTTCCTTTCCTTCCTTTCCTTCCTTCCTTCCTTTCCTTCCTTCCTTCCTTCCTTTCCTTCCTTCCTTCCTTTTTCTTTCTTTCTTTCTTTCTTTCTTTCTTTCTTTCTTTCTTTCTTTCTTTCTTTCTTTCTTTCTTCTATTCCTTTCTTTTTTCTTTCTTTCTTCCCTCCCTCCCTCCTTCCTTCCTTTCTTCTTTCTTTATTTCATTCTTTCATTCTTTTGTTCTTTCTCTCCTCCCTCCCTCCTTCCCTTCTTTCTTCCTTTTTTCCTTCCTTCCTCCCTCCCTCCCTTTCTTCCCTTCTTCTTTCCTTCTGTCTTTGGTCCAAGACTTGGGAGGGAGCAGAGAGGTTAAGAAGCTGACTAGTTCCTGGAGGGAAAGGATTAGACCAAATCCTTGAAAGCTGGGTGATGCAGGAATTCCTCAGAGGTCACCAGGGTCCGGGGCCTCCTAGTCGTGCTTGAGGCTGAGCCTGTGGAGCAGATACCTGCCCAGCCCTGCCTGGGGGCCCATCAACCTGCGGAGGTTTGTGAAGTGGTCACCTGTCTTCTTGATGAGCTTCACCTCCTCATCTAGAAAGTGGTTCTCGGAAATCCCAGAGATGGGGGTCTGTGCTGGCAGAGCCCAAGGCATGGAGATACAAAAGAGCTTAGTCCAAGTTCTTCTCCAGGGTCAGGGCAGCTTCCACAGAGTCCAGGGTTTTACTCCCCTCATCTTCAGAAGGTATCTGCACATTCTGGAAGAGAGTGCAGCCTCCGAGCTGGTCTTGCATCTTCAGGAGATGCTGGGTGCTCTCACTCTTCTCATCTGCTGGCTCACAGAAGAAATAGGCCATGCCTGCCAGTGCCACATTGTCATGGTCGAAGTAGTAGCCCAGAGAGAAGTGTAGGAGACCCGCTGGTGTGGATTGACCAGGAGGTTGATGGCAGCCTCTACCTTGGGGGAGTAATTCTAATGAATCCGAGATATCATGGTTAGTCACCAATAAGGAGCCACCCATGAGAGAAACCGAGTTAGCTGGTCCTAGAAGCAGGAGGTGGGTGAGAAAATGGTCCCAAAATTTGAAGGTGGATGGAAGATGAAAGAGAAAGTCCCAGGTCTGTTCTGTCCAAATGCTGTTGAAGTAAGAGCTAGAGCCATAGGAATTTCATCTTTCTTTATCATTGAATAATATTCCTTGTGTGTATGTAACACATTTTCTTTACTCATTCATCTCTTAGTGGGCATCTAGGCTGTTTCCAGTGTTTTGTTATTGTGAATGTGCTGCTATAAACATAGGTGTGCATGTTTGACACTAGTATGATGCCTTTGACTCTTTTGGTAATATACCCAGGAGAGGAATAGCTGGGTCAAATGGATTTGAATGTCCATCCATCCTGATTTCCATGGTGGTTGTACTAGATTACATTTCTACCAACAGTATAAGAGGGTTCCTTTTTCCCTACGTCCCCTCCAGCTTTTGTTTTTCTTTTTTTTCAAACTAATTCTTATTTTTATTGTTTAAATTTATTTTTATTTTAGTGGTACATTTTAGATATATGTAATAACATTCATCATAGGGATGTTGTACCTGTACATGATATATCTTACTTCTACTTTTTTTCGCATTCCTTTCCCCTCCCTTCAACCCCCCTTCCTCTCCTTATTTACAAAAGCTTTGTTCTTGATAGCCATGCTAGGTGGAGTAAAGTGGAATCTCAAACTTGTTTTGCTTTCCATGTTAGAAAACAGTTAAACATGATGAACATTTTTTCATGGACATATTGGCTATTTGAACTTCTTTTGAGAAGTATCTGTTCAGTTCATTTGCCCATTTTTTGACTGGATAATTTGTTTTTTGAGTGTTAATTTTCTTAGTTCTTTATATATTTTAGATATTAGTTCTCTATCAGAAGAACAGCTGGCAATATTTTTTTCATTTTGTAGGTTTACCACTCACTCTGTTGATTGTTTCTTTTGCTGTTCAAAATCTTTTTAATTTCCTGTAACCTCATTTATTGATTCTTGGTATTATTTCTTCTGATATTGGAGTTCTATTCAGAAAGTCCTTGCCCGTGTTTTGACTTCATGTTTTTCTTCTGTTATTTTTCACTAATTTCAAAGTTTCTGTTTTTATATATAAGTCTTTGACCCATTCTGATTTATTTTTAGTGCAGGGTGAGAGATACGTGTCCAGGTTCCTTCCTCTGCATGTGGATAACTAGTTATCCTGGCACCATTTTTTAAAGAGGCTATCTTTTCTCTACAGTATGTTTTTGGCCCCTTTGTCGAAAAGCAGATGGTTGAAGGTTCATGGGATTGTTTTCATGTCTTCTATTCTGTTCCATTGGAGTACAAGTCAACTTTTGTGCAAGCACCATGCTGTTTTTGTGACTATACTTTTGTAGTATGATATGAAATCTCGAATAATGATACTTCCTGTTTCACTCTTTTTGCTCAGGATTGCTTTTGCTGTCTGAGTCTCTTCTGATTCCAGGTAAATTCTACGATTGTTTTTTTCCAGATTTGTGAAAAATGTTGTTGATATTCTAATAGGGACTGCATTGAATCTATATCTCACTTTTGGTAATATGGCCATTTTAACTACACTAATTCTGCCCCTCCAGGAACAGGATGTCTTTCCATTTTCTAACATCTTCTTCAATCTTTTACTTCAGAGTTCTATATTAGTTTTTGTTATGTAGGTCTTTCACCTTCTTGGTTAGGTTGACTCTTAGGTACTGTATTTAATTTTTTGAAGTTATCATAAATAGAATTGTTTTCCTAATTTCTTTTTCAGTAGATACATTACTGGAATACAGTTTCCTACTTATTTTTTGTATTGATTGCTTCTCGGCCTTTTGGCTAAGATCAAGTGATTTTTTGTGTTGATTTTGTGTCCTACCACTTTGCTGAATGTGTTTATCAACTCTAAGTGCCTTCTGGTGGAGTTGGTTTTTTTTTTTTTTTTTTTTTTTTTTTTTTTTTTGGTTTTTTTTTTTTTTTTTTTTTTTTTGGTTCTTCTATATAAAGGATCCTATTATCTACGAATAGAGCTGATTTGGTTTCCTCTTTTCCACCTCACTCTTTCTCATTGCTGATACAAAATACCCAACACCAAAGTTAAAGGAGCAAAGGTTTATTTAGTTCACATAGTTCAAAGGTCTTTTAGTGCAGTACATAGTTGGCTGGCTCCAAGGCATGGTGGCATGGCAGAGGGGAATTCCAGAAGAGAAACAGTTCATGGGAGGCCAAACACAGCAAAGCAGTGAAGTAGCAGAAAAGCAGCAAGCAACAACAGCAGCCCTCTTTCTGTCCTTTATATTCTTTCTATTCAGGGTACCCGTCCTTAGGGCAGTAGCACTCGCTCTCAGGCTGGGCTTTTCAGTTATCCATATCCAGAACTATGCCAAACCAATCAGTGGACTAATTTAGTAATTACACATCCTTAATCCCAGCATCACACACTGTAGATCCAGCCACCCTGAAAAGCCCCACCTATGACCACTGACCACAAGAGGCTTTGGGAGACACCTACACACAAGCTGTAACACTTTCTTACTTGTATTTCTTTTTTTTTTTTTTTTTTTTTTTGTAGTGCCAGGGATCGAACTCAGGGCCTTGTGCTTGCAAGGCAAGCACTCTAATCACTGAGCTAATTACTTGTATTTCTTTCTTTTGCATGATTGCTGGGCTAAAGTTTCAAGTGCTATATTGAACAAGTGTTGTGATTAGACCCCCCATCCCATTCCTGATTGTAGAGGTAATACTTTCAGTTTTTTCCCATTCATTATGATGTTGGCTGTGGGTTTACCATATTTGGCTAATCGGTTTTAGGTAAGGTCCTTCTACCCCTATTTTCATCTGGGTTTTTTTTCGTCAAGGAATGCTGAGTTGTGTCAGGGGCTTTTTCTATTTCTGTTGAGATGATTATGTGATTTTTAAAATCCTTAATCCTATTTATGTGGTGTATTACCTTTGTTGATTTACATTTGTTATACCATCCTTGCATTCCTGTGATGAAGCTGACTTGGTCATGATGTATGATCTTTTTAGTGAGTTACTGAATTCTGTTTGCAAATACCCTGTTGAGCATTTTGTATCTATGTTCATCAGGAATACTGGTCTTTAGTTTTTTTTTTTTTTATTGTTGTTGTTGTCGATTCCTTGTCTGATTTGGGTATCAGGGTAGTGACAGCTTCCTAGAAAAGGTTTGGGCATGTTCCTTCCCTTTCAATTACATAGAAATTTTTTTGTATTGATGCTATTTCTTCTCTTGAGTTCTCGTACAATTCAGTGATAAATACCTTGAGTTGTGGACTTTTCTTAGTTGGTAGAGTTTTTATTACTTCATCAATTTTATTGCCTTTTATTATTAGTCTGTTCAGGGTTTTTATATCTTCTTGGTTCAATTTTGGAAAGACACATGTGTTTAGGAATTTGTCCATTTCTTCCAAATTCTCCAATTTATTGAAATATACAAGTAAGTTTTCAAAATAGTTTCTTATAATCATCTAGAGTTCAGGGATGTTTGTTGTAATTCTAACTTTTTCATATCTGATTATGTTGATGTGGCTCTTTCTTCTGTTAAATTTGGCTCAGAGTTTATCAATCTTATTTGTCTTTTCAAAGAACCAGCTCTTTGGTTAATGTACCTTTTGTATTATTTTTAGTCTCAATTTCACTTTGGTCTTTATAATTTCTCTCCTTCTACTAGCTTTGGGTCTGGATTGTTCTCGTTTTTCTGGGTCATTGAGATGAATCATTAAGTTATTTATTAGAGATCATTCTGTTTCTCTAATGTAGGCATGCACAGGTATAAACTTTCTTCTTAGAACTACTTTCATTATGCCCCACAGATTTGGATTTTGTATTTCTATTGTCACTTGATTCTATGGATTTTTAAATTTATTCCCTGATTTTTCTATGATTCATTGATCATTTAAGAGTATACTATTCAATTTCCATGTAAGTATGTGTAGTTTCTGTGGTTTCTTTTGCTGTCGGTTTCTAGTTTCATTGGGTTGTGACCTAATAGCATGCAAGAAATTAAGGGCTTTTATGTGTTTGAGACTTTACTGGTTTGGGATGAAACGTTTTGTAGATATATCTGTTAAATCTTTTCTTCTATGGTGTGGGTTAACTCTGATATTTACTTGCTGAATTTTTGTCTCTTTGATCTATCTGTTTGTGAGAGTAGGGTATTAAAGCCCCTCCCCACTATTGCATCGTCCAGTAGTTTTTATTTTATGATATTGGGTATGCCAACATTCAGTGCATATAGATTTATAATTATTATCTTTTCTTAATGAATTGTTCCCTATACCAGTATTTGACCTCTGTCTCTTCTCATCAGTTTTGATTTTAGTCTACTTTGTTAGAAATTAGAATAGCTACTCCTTCTTGCTTTTTAGGCTCTGGCTGCATGGAGTATTATTTATAATTCTTTCACTTTTGATCTGTGATTCTTTGTTAATTAGGTGTGTCTCTTGCAGGTAACATATATATTCATTATTTTTAATCCAATCTGCCACTATTTATCCTTTGATTGGAGAGTTAAGGCTATTTACATTGATTGTTATTATTGAAAGGTATTTACTGATTCCTGGTATTATGTAGTTTGTCCCACACTTCATTCCTTAATTATTTTCCTTTTGTTTAACCTCTTTTCAGTGAGTTGTATTCTTTCCTTTGGGCTCCTGGGTGATGTTGACCTCCTTGTCTGTGTTTAGGATTCCCTTGAGTGTTTTCTGCAGTGCTGGTTTGGTGATCATGAATTTTCTTAGTTTACTTTTATCATGGAAAGTCTTTATTTCTCCATCAATTCTGAAGGATCACTTTGGAATATTAGTAATCTTGCTTGGCAATTATTTTCTTTTAGGGCTTCAAAAACTTCACTCCATGCTCTCTTGATCTTTAAGATTTGTGTTTAAAAAATCCGTTGTTATTCTAATAGATTTGCTTTTGCAAGTTATTCGGCCTTTTTCTGTAACAGCTTTAAATATTCTCTCTTTGCTTTGAATTTCTGGGATTTTGACTATGATGTATCTTGGAGAGTTTCTGGTTATATCTATTTGGGGTTCTAAATTCCTCATTCACCTAGGTACTCGTCTCATTCTCTAGATGTGGAAAATTTTCTGTAATAATTTGATGAATAAATTTTTTTGTACAATTAAACTCTGATTTTGGGTCAGAGATTTAGCTCAAGTGGTAGAGCACTTGCCTAGCAAGCACAAGGCCCTAAGTTTGATCCCTAGCACCGAAAAACAAAAATAAAAACAAAAACCCTCCGATGTTACTTATTCTTCAAGACCAATGATCCTTCTCTTTTTCTTTTAGAATAATAGAACAGTGATAGTAAACCTTTTAGAGATGACTGCTCAAACTGCAACCCAAAACTCACTTATTTATTGCAAAGTGCCAACACTGCAGTTAAACCTGAATACTAAGGTTTTAGTTTAGAAAAAGCAACTCATACATTAACATCTTTTGTCTTAAAAGATAAACAAATAACATAAGTGCCATAGATCCACCACCACTGATCTAAGAACTGTTAGATCATTTTTGATTGTCTCATGTTTTTTCAGTGTTCCTGAGCAAATGTTCAACTATATTAACCTTTTCTTCAAGTCCTGATAGTTTATCTATCTTCCAGTTGATCTTCCTTATTGCCATAATTTCCAATGATTGTTCATTGGTAGGATTTTTGTTTATTTGTGATAACTTATTTGTCTAAATTCTTTACTGAAGTAGACCTTCATATCCTGCATTGTATACCTTAATTCATTCAGTTGCTTATTTGTATCTTCTTTGTGATTGAGTCATATGGCTTCTTATTTACATCTTCTTTAAGTTCACCAATCATCTTAGTAATTGGTTTATTTAGCTACTTATTTGTAAATTACTGGTGTCTTTGATCATTTTCACTATATGTTTTGAGTCCTTTGGAAATTCATCAGCTTCAGTATCTGTGTAATCTGTTTTTAAGGAGCTATGAATTTTTGCAGGCATCTTGTTGCCTTGTTTGTTCATGATTCTTGTGTTCTTGTATTGAATATTATAGACCATTTGGAACATCACTTAGAGATCTCTTTACTAAGTGTATTTCTCCTTGCTTTTGGGTATGATTCAGTGTGCAGGTACCTACTCAACCTATCCGAAGTGCTAGAATCAGCCTCTAGCACTGCATTGCTAAAGAATAGCAACTCCTGGTAATATCAATAGCCAATGTCCAGTCATATATCAGCACATAATTAAAAACTTCTTTCAAAAGTTTGCAACTGCTTGAATAATCCAGGAAGTGAAGAAATATTAGGGCTGAAACATAGGCTAGGAAAAAGAGGAGAAAAAAGAAAAAAAAGGGGGAAAATAAAATAAAATTCAAAAAGGAGGAAGAATAAAAAATAGGTTTTGATTATATTTTTATGACCAACTGGAGGAGGCAGGGAAAAGAGGTTTGACATGTTTTGTGTGGTGGTATAGTGAAAGAAAAGAAAAGAAGAGAAGAGAGGAGAAGAGAAGAGAAGAGAAGAAAAATAAATACAAATAGAAAATATAAGACGTTTCTTGGGAATTGGAATCAATCAGTGCACTGGCAGAAACTAGATGTTGGAAGACTCAAAAAATCAGCCCTTAGTGAAGGAGATTTTGACAGATCACTGTAGATCACTGTAGAATGTAGAGTAATAATCAACACCAAACACAATTGCGTATTCAGTTTGTGATCAGAATCATGGAAGGAATTAAATTCATGAACCAAGACGTTACCATGCACTCTGACACTGCACAGTTTAGGAGTGAGGATGTATGAGGATCCAAACAGTTTTCCAAGTCAGTCTCCTGAGCTAACTACAGGTAGGTTTAGAAGTAGAGCAAATGCACTGCCCAATTCCAGTCCTACTGTCCTTAGCCCACCGTATTTTGGAGCTTCTATTATTCTCAAGATCAGTGGCAGGGCATTTACTCTGCTCCCTTCAGCCTGGGGATCACCACCAGCCATGAACTTAATGAATGCTACCCCTATCCTTCCTACTCCATCTCTGGAACTCATGGCTGCTGTGTCTCAGCTTGCTCAGACCTCCTTGATTTCGGTGGCATCCAGGGTTAAAGAGGATGTTTTGTCAGTTATGCAGGCTCTTTCTCTCAACCCGAGTACCTGCAGTTTCTAACTGTCCTTGATCTCTGAATTTATCTTTAGCACTTGATTCCCCCTGTGTCCCCTGTGCCTCTGCTTTTCTCCTAGAGAAGCAGAGATCATGCAGCTCCACCTGCATCGTGGACATAAAATGTCTGGGGTGAGTCCAGCTGTGGCCAGCCCCCTGCCTTCTTCCCCTGAAAGTTTTGTGTATTTCATAGAATCACTAGGTCTCTGGACCTTCTTCCCCTGAAAGTTTTGTGTATTTCATAGAATCGCTAGGTCTCTGGACCTGGGCTGAGCTCTGTACTCATGGTCCAGGAATCTGTTTGCTATTATTATCACAGATTCTGGGCCATGTCCTTGGGGACTAGGGTGGTGGTGGTAGTGGGGAATTGTATAGCTTCGCCAGCACTGGGGACAGCAGCATCTGGGGTTAGTGCCTGGTTCTGGTCACAGCCCTTCCTTTTTTCCCAAAAAGTGTGTTTCACAAGATGGCTAACTTTCCATACTAGGGCTGGGATCCATGCCGGTAACTGGGGGACCTGTTTGCTATTTTTATCACACATTCTGGGCCATCTCCTGGAGGGGAAACCGCGTGGCTCAGCCTCTCTCTGGACAATAGCTTCTCCATACCTGGGCTGTGAGCAGTGCCTGGGTTGATGGGCCATTGCATTTCTTGTCCTAGCCTTCCCAATCTCTGAATTTCATCTGTTCACTATCCTGTTCAAGATGGATTCCAGTATTTGTTGGCTTTACCACCTCATGTAGCCACTCTCTGACTGACCTTGGTGCGTATCTTGGAAGTCTCTGTGAATGCTGCTTACTCTAACTTTCCTTTTTCTCCAGTTGTTTATTGATAGTATCCATAAATGTATTTGATTTTGCATATTGACCTCGTATTTTGCAAAACTTGTTATACTCACTAGTCCTAGTAGTAGCTTTTTTGTTGATTCTGTAGGATTTTCCATGCAGGTGATAATGTTGTCTGTGCACAAAGATAGTTTCATTAATTTTCATTTATCTCTGTGCCATTTATCTATTGTTCTTACCATACTGTATTGGTTAGGACATCTAGTACAGTGGAGAATGGAAGTTTTGATAGTGCACAGCCTTGCTTTTACCTGGTTTTGGGAGGAAAACATTTGGTCATTTACCATTGTCATATTAGTCATTTTTTTTTAATAAAATGCCCTTTATTAGGTTAAAGAAGTTACCCTCTTCCTGAATTGCTAAGAATTTTTAAGCATGAATATGTGTTAAATTTTGTCAACTGCTTTCCCTACATCTATTGGGATGATTATAGTGTTTTTCAAAAACATTTTTCTCTTAACATTTCTCTTCATTGTTCAAATGGTGACCGAACCTTGCAAAGGTAATGTTCACTTAGGTATAGCTGGGTTTCATTTGCTAATATTTGTCTATTATTTTTTTTGGTATAGAATCATGAGGGATATTGGCCTCTTGTTTTTACTAATGATTTTGGCTAATTTTGTTTAAGCCAGGTATGATTACATAGGCCTGTATTGCCAGCTACTTGGGAGGGTCAGGCCGAATGATCACTTGAGACCGTGAGTTCAAGTCCAGCCTGGGCAACAAAAATGATACTCCATCTCAAAAAAAAAAAAAAAGAGTACAGCAATGTAATCAAAGAATAATACCAATAACCTAGTATAATCTACTCCACAGATGAAAGAATAGTTAAGTGTCAGGAAATCAATCAATGTAATTCATTGAATCAATAAATTAGAGGGGGAAGGGCTATATTAGGAAATCAGTAGATGCTGAAAATCTGTTTGTGGACTAAATATATTTTTAATATCTATTATGATTTTGTGACTGAGACTTTACCAGTATGAGCATCTTAACAAGTAACTTTGATTTAGTTAGCCCCATGTTCTGTCCATCAGTTTCAGACACCTGTTATATCTTTGAAAAGGTTTATCTTATCAATTTCCATACCCATGAAATAGAGATGGTAATAATGAATGGAGATAATAATGATTAAATTATGTTGTTATGAGCTAAGTCATGTAATACATTCAAAATATATTGTAAAAATGAAAATGTAATATAAATTATGTATTTGATATGTGATACATATTATGTATTTATTGAAATATAATTATTTTCATAGATTCATGCCTTAAATCTATAGTTGCTATTATTGCAATAATGGGAATTATAATATATAAAATAATTATTTATATCTGTAATTATCTTGGAGTCTCACACTTCCTACCTGAATTTTACCAATTTAATATTGCCTCAGAATTATATTACAGTATAATTTTTATATTTATTGCATTAGCCTGAAATAGTTTCCCTGTTGAATAAGCCCACAAGTACCTAGTATAGAATGCTTAAAATTTTATACACTGTGGTTAAAACTGAAATTTACAGGAATTATAGACTGTAACCATCGAATTTTAGCTTAATTATACATTAAATAGTCCTGACTTGAAATGCAAAATTACATGGCTTGTTTTGAATTATTAGGTTTCTTTAAAGTTAGGTTTGTGGAGTATCCTCGGGACTGACAACCTGGCATATGGCCAATGGCATCTTCAGAAAGCTTTAGAAAAGTGTAGTGGGGGAGACAGAACACATATTTAGAAACCTAAGCTCTTAAGTGGTCACTTTTGTTTTCAAATTCAGAAAAGTTTTTAAAATTTTTTTCTTGATTCATTTCTGCTCAAGATTGTGTAATCTATTTGTTTAAAATTCTTATGACTAGTTATTAATATTGAAAATATCATACTTGATTCTTTTTTCATATTTTATTTTAATGGTACATTTTAGATATACATAGTGATAACATTCATCATAGGGAATTTGTATCTGTACATGGTATATCTTGCTGCTTCTTTTTTTTCCATTCCCCTCTCCTCCCTTTAACCCCTCCTCCCTCCTTATTACAAAAGCTTTGTTTCCATTTTTGCCTTCTATTCTCTTTTCTCTTGTTCCTCTGCTCCTTTCCCCCTCCCCCTCCCTTGTTCCCCTTCCCATTTGAACAATTTCTTCCCTTTCCCAGTATAATACATTTTAGTCCTTATTTACACTTTGTTTCTCATACCAGAGAAACAATGCATTCTTTAAACATGTGTGTGCAATTTATTTCACTTAAGAGTGTGGTCTCCAGATGCACCCATTTACCTAGAAATATCTCAAGCTTATCATGCTTTATGGCAGAGTAGTGCTCCATTGTATAAAAAGCCACATCTTCTTTATCCATATATCAGTTGATGGGCTTTTGGGTTGTTTCCGAGACTTAGTTATTATACATTGTGCTTCTATAAACATGGGTGTAAAACACACAAGTGAAGCGGAGCAGTGGACACAGCAGACCGCAGTGACTGGTGAGTTTTCTGGGATCAGACATACTTGATTTTTAAGTCTGGGAATGTAGTAACTGTAAGGGACATTCATTTTACATATCAGAAACTGAGATGTAAAGTAAATGCCCAGGGTAATAGCAGCAAGTCCTAGTACTACAACTTAGTTTTCCTAAGTGTCGTTCCTTCTCATTCCATTTTATTTCATATCAAATTCTCCTTTAAACCTGTCATGTTTCTCACAGGACTAGGGTCAGTATGCATATATTTTTTGCATATTTGTATTTTATTGACTTGTTTGTTTATTTGAAGGTAATTGACAGAACTAGGTAAAATACTTTGAAAATTCAGCCTTTACTGGCTGTTAGACCAGCCAATTCATGCCATGTCTTTGTCCCTCTTTTTGTTTCAGATGTACTAACCCTTACTTATATAAGGGTACCTGGGTATAATAATGACCTAGCTACAGATCCCTTAGAGCACCTCTGTGATTGTTGAAATAATCAAGTTCTTTGAGAAAAAAAAATCTTTTCTTCTCTTTCCTTTTTTCTTTTTTGTTTCCTATTTGAGATGGTGAATCACTGTATTTCCCAGCCTGATCTTGAACATCCAACTCATGATTATCCTGCCTTACCCTTCACTGGTGTGCTCCACTGTGCTTGGCCTAAAAATCATTTTCTGAGTAGTGGTTTTCCCCACAATGCTGGATGAAATCACTTCAGATGACCTCAAAATTAAAAAAGACCTTCCAACATAGCAGAATATGAAGATAGGAAACATGTTTGGGTAGTATATTTGGGCCTATGGTTTTTCTCATCATAGCATGCTTAAAATAAATATTTGAGAGTTATATGGAATTAAAACCACTACACAAACTGAATACCTGAATCAGATACTACTTTCTAATTGTGATTCTGACTTCAATCAATCAATCTGTCTACCTGTCTATCTCTCTGTCTATGAATTGTTTGCCCCAAATTCAAATAGGCTAGGTGGAACTAGTTGTCAAGTCTTCAGAATCTTTTTAAAGATTCAGGAGAAGAAGGGTGTAGTTGGGCTACATTTTAGGGTTTCTCTTTTTTTGTGGTGCTGGAGATTCAACTGAGAGCCTCAAGAAAGCTAGGTAAATATTCTACCACTGAGCTACATCCTCATCCCTGGATACATTTATAAACATATTTTAATAACTCACATGAATTTTTTTCAAAAAAGACTTTAAAATTGGGAAAATTTGCCATTACATACCTTACATTGTAAAGTCTTCATAATGTAAAAATTGTATAATGCATAGAACAGCGACATGCTCATACTTTAATATGAAAAGTAAATCTCTTAAAATAAAAATTTAGCTTGAAATGCCTTATTAAGTTTTTTTTTTTTTTTTTGGTGCTGAGGATCGAACTCAGGGCCTTGTGCTTCCAAGGCAGGCACTCTAACCACTGAGCTAAATCTCCAGCCCATTTGTTTTTAAGGAAATCTTTCTCAAAAGTAAATTTGAAAACTATTTGGCACATGCCCAACAAGCCCTATTTTATCTGCTTTGCAAAACATAAATTTTCTGTATTTTGAGATTTGTTTGCTTAACATAAGTAGAACTAAATTTAAATACATTATTAAACCTTAAAAATTAATCATTAAAGTACATGCATTATATTTGCTCTTGCAAGGTACATGCATGTACGTTTTACAGTATATCTACTATTTTATTATGGAAACTTTCATAATAGTAGATATTATACAATATCTCTATTTTATTATGGAAACTTTCAACCATACAGAAGGGAGGAGACTAGTGTAATCAATTTTTGTGCACCAATCACTCAGCTTCATCAAGTCTTTATCAATCTCGTGTCATATATCCTCCCTCTTGTTTTCTAGAGTATAATAAACCCCCCAAACAACAATATTAGTAATTATTAATTATCCACTACTCTGCAGATCATATTAAAATGCATCATTGCTAATGTGACAGACTGAATCCTTGTATAAATTTGTGAGTGAAAGCTAATTCAAAGGAGTAAAACAGACCTGGGGCAGAGAGTTTGCATTTATTTTTAGTTCCCTGTTAAACAATGGGAGCAGCAAGGCTAAAGGCTTAAGAGTACTTACTTGGGAACCTCTACCAAAGCAACCTGAAAGTGCTTGGGTATGTCAGGTACCCTTGTGCCTTGTAGGGAATGATGATGCTACAGTCCATGGGAAAGTCTGAGCAACTGTTCTGTCTGCATCATTGCTACTGAATGGGGTATAAGCTGATCCTGCCTCTGACTAGGACATAGTGGCTTGTTAGGAAGTGTGTTGATATTAACACCAAGGGAAGGGAGTGAGAAGAAGGAAGCAGGATTGGACACAGGGAGAGACCAAACAGGTAAGCTACATTAATGGAGGCCTCAGCCAGCCCTATAAGTTCTGACCTGGAACCAGTGGACCTTTTGAACAGTCACTGGAAGCAGCTCACCCTGAATGGAGTGGATGTTGGACAAGGAGGTTCTCTTTAGCCACAGCAGTCCCTAGGCAGAGACCGACAAAACAATAGGCTTTCCATTAGCAGCACTCCCGGCAGCTTGGAGAAGAAGTCCTTCCAGTGTGAAGCAGAATCTGGGCAGCACAGCAGAGCATCCACTATAAACATTTTTAGCAGGAAAAATCTGTTCCTACATTTTTGTTTTTCCCTAAGTAGGAGATACTAAATGTTTTTATATGCCAGGGATTTTACATATATTATCTTTAATCTTTACATCAACTTTCAAGATAGCTATTAAAGATGTGATAGCTGAGAGATTTGGTAACTTATCCAAAGTCACACAGCTAGTATAACTAGAATTGAGATTTTAGCCAATTTCTGTTTAAGCTCCTAGTTCTTTTTGTCATGCTGTGCATAGCCTCGTGCTGTGCATAGCCTCGTGCTATGCCATGTCAGCACATCTGTAATTAGACCTTTTAAATAGTGCATCCATCATTCTATTGCTTTTTGTGTTTATCTTCCACCCAGGTTGAAATGTCTTTAAAATTCCACATCATGTTCACTTAAGACCTTCCAAACCTATTTGATATTTAAGCGGAAACAACTCCAAGTTGAGTAGATTGCCCAAACAGGTTGTTTCATGTTCTCCTTACTTCTTTAAAGCTTTTTTGAAACTAGGAAATAGAAAAATGAACCAAAGGCATATTAGTCTCTGTGATTTCTCTTGTGGATTTGCAGTGCTTTGGAGAAGAAGCACTAGACAATCAGTATGAATCATTGTAACCCTTATTACTGATCTTTTTAGCTAGTGAATGAGAACAGGGGAAGCTGATTTCTATTCATCTATAAGTGATCTTGGCAGAGCCACTTTGTGCACTGTACACTTTGATATTCTTACTTGGAAATGTCTGTAATGATATCCACTTTTCCCTTACTTTAAATGATAGTTAAAGGATTAGTTGTTCTTGAATGCTTGAAAGCAACTCCTTAAGAATGTATTACTTTACAATTTCTGTTACCTAACCAGACTTGTTAATTATGATTCTTTTATTTTCTCAGAGAATATAAGAATCTGTACATCAAAAAAGCAAATTTATTGATACTTTACTGAACAATTTTATCAGTAGCCAAATTAACTGGTTGAGTTTGAATATTAGGAAGATGTTTGACATTTGTGTAAGCACAGTAATGACACTCCCCCTCAAAGATGTTCATGTCTTAATTTCTCAGCCTACAGAATGTTACCTTATATAATGAAAGAGGATTTTGACAATGTGATTAAGCTAAGGAGTTTGAGATGGGAAGATTATTCTGGGTAATCTAGGTGGACCCAATGTAATCACAGTGTCCTTATAAAATGGAGCAGTCCTAACATGGGAGAGAGATTAGCAGGTGCTTTCTTATTGGCTCTGAAGGTGGAGGAAGAGCATTGTTTAGGAATATGGCTCTCCTCTAGAAACGGGGAAAGGCGAGAAAACCGATTTTCCTCAAGCCTCCAGAAGAAATGCAGCCCTGATGACATCTCAATTTAGTTCACCTTGGTTTGTGTAGTTCTGACTTTTAAGAATGGCAAACTAATACTTTTTTTAGCTTTTTAAAGCAATAGGTTGATGTAGTTTGTTATGGCAAGAATAGAAAATTAGCACAACAACATTATGGTCTCCTTTTACCACTGGACCTTGGTCAATATGAAATAATAAGTTGTCCTCTTTGTCAAATATGAGAACCACTCAGCGGAAGGTGGTGTAAGGGGGTGAGAACTGACTTAGGGTACCTCAGCACCTCAGTCCATTTCCAGATAAGTGCAGTCTCAGTTGGGAAGCTCTTCCCTAGAAGGTTTGTAACAGAGCCATATTTTGGTTTGTTAAAGTGTGTGGTAAGAGCATTTAGGCTCCTCTAAAGATTTTTTGGGAATGATTTCTTATTGATATTTCTGCTCCACGACAGGATGCCTGGCTGACTCTAGTCAATCAATGTCTTGGTCCTAATAATACCTTTATTTATTCTGAATGGCTGATGGTGACCTCTCCTCTTCCTCCAAATGTCTGCTGCTGCTTTACGCTAACAATCCTTAGGAGCCTTTTCCTACCCTCTTCCCTTGTGCTAGTTTTACTACCAATATTCTCTGCTGATAACCAAGGATGTTCGGGACCACTAAAGAACTCAAATAGCCATGTGGATGTATTTTTAGAAACCTTTAGCTCTCTAATTAGGTATGTATGTATGCAGAGGTGGGTGAGGGACTGGACACTGAAGGAGTTTTCTTAGTAACCTGAAAGCATCTATCTTATAAGGGGATTTTCATATATGAGTATGGGCCCTAACCAGTTGGCTTTATTTAAGCAAAGGAGCTTTTACTGGATAGGCTTGACCTAATAAGGCGAGCCCTTTAGTGACAGATGATCTCTTGTGAACCCAGAAGAGTCATGTTGTGACCAGGCCATGGAGCAAGGCAGCTGTATAAACTGCAAGAGTCAGTCCTACAACAAACTGAATAAGAGTCAGAACCGCTGCCTAGCCAACACCTTGGGCGAAGCTTTAGAGGCACTGAGAATGTTACCGTACATATCAAGCTCATGGTGTCAGAACATCCAGGAATGGACTCTCGAACCAAAGGAGGAGGCGAGGAGAGTTTTATTGGAAATAATAAGAACAGCTCTCAGATTTCCAGGAAGGGTCCCAAGTGGGTGGCTATGTGGCCCCTCAATCCAGAGCTAGTACAGCAGGCAGAACCCAGGAATTGCTCAGTTGTTCAGTGGCCACCTCTCACAGTTGGTTCTGGGAATTTTAAATGACCAATTGGAACTCAGGCTCTCTGTCGCAGTTCCTCCGCATGCAGGGTTTAAAGGAGATTGGAATTATAGAGAAAAACTTATTTTGTGTTTTAAATTCCTTAGAATTCAGGAGCTTAGTAAGGAATGGCTGCAGCTCCCTTCAGTAGGAAGGGAGTGTATTCCTATTTCCTGAGGAAGTTCATTCTTGGTCCAAAGTCCTAGTTCAGGATCTATTCTTATTTCAGTTCCCATCAAATATAGCTGATTACCAAACTCTGCCTTAGGCCCTTCCCCTAGCTAGCTGCCTCACTCATAAGCTAACTAAATAAACTATTCTTTACAAGAAGAGGATCGAGCCATGGCTAGACTCCTGATGCATGAAACCTGGGAGAAGGTAACTGAATATTGTTTTACGCTGCTAAATTTATAGTAATTTGTTGTACCTCAATAGAAAGTTACAGATTTTGTTGACTACAAGTGTGCTAATATCACACATACCTAAATTGTGGGAGTAGCTTTGGGATTGGGCAATGGACAGAAAGTAGAACATTTTAAAAGGACGTAATAGAAAAAGGCTGAATCGACATGGTTAGACTCTCAGTAGAAATCTGGTATTTTTGAGGGCTCAGAAGTGAGGAGCATGATATTGGACACGAGAGGAATGAGGATCCTTGTTATATCCTGGCAGAAAAGTTAGTGAACTTGTGCGTTTTGCTGTTATGTGGAAAGTAGAACATGTAGGCGATGGGCTTGTATATAGATAGAGCTAAGGAGATATTAAAGTACAGTATAGTGTTTTTGCTGTGTTTCCTTTTGTTGCTTCTAATAAAATAAAAAATAGCAAGATAAATAGGAGGGAAGACATTAAACAAAATGAACTAGGATGTAATGATTAAAAATTTGTAGTCTTTCCAGATGGCAAAAGCTGCTAAATTTCAGAACTGGTTGCCAAGACTTTGAGATGGGGAAATGGGTGCGTATGTGTACAGTCTTTTGCTAAAAGCTCAGAAAGATCAAAAAGACAGAATATTAAGTCACACAAAGGCTCCTTTTGAGAGATTAGGATGTACCTCACTGATCTTGTCAAGCAAACTCTGGGGTCTCTGGGAGGCTTTGTCCCTCACCTATCTCAGAAGGAACTCAAGATATAGAAAAGGGAGAAGATTGAAAAAGACTCTATGGTTATGGCTTTTCCCTTATGGTGTGAATCTCTGCAAAATCATGGAAGACCCACAAATTTCTTAGAAATTCATTTCAGCAAAAAACTGCCAGCTTTGTCTGAAAGAGACAGAGACATTACAAAGGGAAAAGAGTTGTTAACCCCCATATTCTATCAGCAGGAACTAGTCTGATAAAAGTACTGTGTGTGGTATCAAATGTGTTCTACCTTTCATGAAAAAGGAAAGATGACTCAGAGGCCCAAACCAAGAAGGATGGAGCCTTCAGAGAATGGAACTGAGGACTATGAGGATTATTCCCAGGCCCCAAAACCTAATTAAAAAAACTCCCACTTATTCAGCTAAATTTCTGCTTTGGAACAGTTATTTTGCATTTACCAGTATTTAAAGCAGAATGTTATTCGCTGTATCTACCTACCACTGTATGTTTGGAAGACTCACAGGTCCATTAATGGGAGAAATTGTGTCCCAAGAATTATAGCCAGTAGTTTCATGCGCACCTGATTTAGATGATGTGATTATGGACTTTGAGGTAATCTGTCTTATTTATTACAACGTGCTCAATTCTGTGCATATAGTACCTGGTGCATAGCCACTTAGTGAATATTTATATGCATCCTATGTTTTATTCGTGTGAATAAGTACCCATCATTCTGATCAATTTAGGAATAATAGGTTAAATTTTATAGTTCTTTAAAAATAAGAGTCCAGGGGCTGGGGATTTAGCTCAGTGGTTAGAGTACTTGCCTTGTAAGCACAAGGGCCTGAGTTCGATCCCCGGCACCACCAAAAAATAAATAAATAAATAAATAAAAATAAAAATAAGAGTCTGAGAGTGATTAATTCTCACAAGTAAATGCCACCCTAGAAAATATGGTTGGGCATCTAAATATATTTCTCCAGGACATATAACGGTTTTTCTTTCATTGTAAATTTTCTTTAAACTTTTGTGGTTATATTTTCTTTATCTGATGTCCCACAATTAATCTAGAAAGGGATTATGATAATACGCTAAGTTTGAAAGCAGCGAGGAGATTGTTAGTGCAGTTGTCACATGATGTCTTTGTGGGATTTGCTCCCGGATGCCTGCAAATCCCGAATTTACCACCATAAAAATGACAGTTTTGCGTGGAACCTAAGTATATCTTCCTGTATACTTTAAATCATCTCTACAGTCTTTATAATACTTCACACCATGTAAATATTATACACAGTGGACATGACTGTATAGTATTCTACACAATCTGTATTGACTGAATCCTTAAATATGGAACACACTGATATGGAGGCTCAGTGTAACCTCGGTATATAGACACTTGTTGTTTGTGCTGAAAACAGAAATGGGTTAGAAATGGATTAGAAATGGAAGAAACAACACTTATAAGTATTAGTGGTCAGGAAATCAAAATGTGTCATTGTCAGAGTAAGAGTGATTTATATATGTATTCTGGTAATAAATGTAGATAAAAATGCGCATATAACATTATAGAAATAAATACAAAATAGGATCCAGGCACGATGGTTCTTACCATAGTATAATCCTAGCATTCTGGGAGGCTGAGGCAGGAGGATTGTGAATTCAAGCCCAGCCTGGACCTTTTAGTGACTTAGCAATACTCTGCCTTGACATTTAAAAAAATTAAAAAGGGCTGGGGATGTGGCTCAGGGTGAAGGCCCTGGGTTCAGTCCCAGTAAAGCAAAGCAAAAACAAAACAGAGAAAATATAACTCCATCCTGTGTATAAGAGACAACCACTAATATGGATTTCTTAAGAAATAGTCTTAATTTTTCTACATATACATATATAATTTTGTAAAAATTGGGGTAATTATGTGTATATATGTATTTACACACATTTGATGTGTCATATACATAATTATGTATATTTACACACACATTTTGTGTGTCAAAATATATATAAATATATATATACACACACACACATTTGTGTCTTAGTCTATTTTCCCTTCCTATAACTGAGTATTATAGCAGATATAAAAAGTTTATATGACTCATGGTCTGGAGATCAGTCCGTTCAAATGTACAACAATCCAAAGTTCCATCTTTGAGGAACTAGATGAATAAATAATGAAATATCCACATATAGAATACTCTAAAGCATATAAAGTGTAATGAATCAATAAAACTCTTTTACTGTATCTAGAAAATAAATATTGCAGACATTCTCTTAAGTAAAAAAAGCAAGGACATAAGGGTAAGGACATCTTGACATCATTTATACAATTTGACAAATGTGTTTAACATTGCAGTACTGTAAAGTTTAGGGATAACTATATAGCAAAAGTATAAGAAGATAAGTGGGAAAGATGTATACCAACTTTATTTTGAAGGTCATCTATACAAAAGGAGGGAAAGAAATAGATTCAGGCAAGACTTATAGGCTCTGTAACTGAATTAGAACATTTTATTTCTTAAAAAAGCATGAAGGGGTTGGGGGTGTAGCTCAAGTGGTAGAGTGCTTGCCCATTAAGCACAAGGCCCTGATTTTGATCCCCAGCACCAAAAGAAAGAAAAAATAAATAAAAAAAAATAAAAAGCAAGCATAGAAAGGTGTGTTTCACTTTGAAGTAGAATGGATGACTGTGGGAAAAAAAGACAGTGTATCTGTGGAAGTAACATGACAGACATATTCAGACACTCGGGTAAACAGTAGACAATGTTTTATTGTACTTAGATAGGGAATTAATGGGAAAAATGAAATTAAACAAGTAGAAATCATCCTAACTTTACAATCAGTTAGAAATCAACTCCTCTTCAAAAAGAAAGGATTGTAGCCATTAATGCTTATTTTTCAACTTCATTGGATTAAGAAATGCACTGTGGATTAATAAAGCATGCCATGCATGTGTGTGAGTGGATTGTGGTGTGACGATGGGGCTATATATGGTCACTCATCAGTTTTGCTCTGGCACTGTTCCTCTGCTCAGCTTTGTGGCCACTGTGAACTAAGCAGCTTTCTTTCACCACTTTTGCAGTGTCATGTATAGTCACAGCAATGGCCTTACTTTTCTGTGATCAACGTTTTATACTATTCAGCTTTTTTGTCCCTGGACACAATATCTAATGCACACAATTTACAAGAGGAACGGTTTTAGCTGATGGTTTCAGGAGATTTAGGATATGGTTGCCAGTCTATAAGGCAGAAACCTCCATTGGCATTTGGACAATAGGCATATATGTTATACTCTGGCAGAAAATGTGTCTACATTTTGCTCATGTCCTGAGACTTTCAGGATACTGAGGTTAATGGTGGTAGACTAATTAATCTGACAGGAGAAATTTCAAAATGGCCTGACATGTAGGCTATAGCATGGGTACTGCTGGCTAGTTTGGGCCAGATTTATTGTGAGAATCTGGGGCGAAAGGCAGAGTAGAAAAATTTGAAAACCTTAAACTTTGGCCCAGAAGAAACCATACGTGAAGTTGATGCCAAAGGAGGCGTGGCTACTAAAAAGATTAGCATCATTAAAAAGAAAGCAAGTACTTTGTATGGGGACAAGAAGAAAGATTCCTTGAAGACATCTCAGGAATCAGCAAGACCCCACCTATTGGAGGCTCAAGGATGCAAAAGTGTAAAGCTTTCATTTGAAAAGCAAGGCCTTAGACCCTCTGCTGGAGAAGGGCTTCCTAGGTCATTGGTTCCATAGGATTTATTTTACCATGCTGAGCCACTCAAGCACTTAGAGGCCACTATGGCCATGGCCCAAGGGGACCTGGCTACTTCTTCCACTGAAAGAAGACCTTGGTGTCATCAGTGTGATGCTGGTTTAACTGACATGCAGAGTATAAGAGTTATGGGGTCAAGGAGGCTTACACTCAGATTTTAAAGAAAGGCCAGGTAGGACAGGCAAAGAACCTCTGAAAGGGAAGTGCATGAAGCTGTAGAAATGAGGCCAGTGAAGCAGTGAGACCCCAGGAGGTTGGAGATATCAGGAAAGTTACAGGATATTAGTGGAGCCAGGCCAAGAGAGGCAGTGGGTGCAACTGGCAAGGCCCTCAAGGACACTGGACACTGGACATGAAGCTATGGGATTTAATGTTTTTTCTTCTGGATTTTGGTCTTGCCTTAGTCCAATTCTTTTCTGTCCTATTTCTTCCTTTAGGAAAGGGAATATTTACCTTGTGCCATTGTACCTCAGGATTACGTAATGTGTTTTAGATTTTTACAGAAGTTTATAGCTAAGAATTTGCCTTGAGTCTCAGAAGAGACTGAAATTTAGACTTTTAAAAAATGCTGGAACTGTTGAGACTTTGGAGAAGGGATTATTGCATTCAGTTATATTATGAAAGATGAAATTATGAACTTGCTATTGTCTTTATCTGGAGATTAGGTGTGGATTAGGGAGATGCGTTTGGTTGTGAAGTTGACAGAGGAGTTGGATTGTGGTCATTAATTCTGATTTTTCAACTTCACTGGATTAAGAAATACCTAGCAGATTAGTGCAGCATATTCTGGGTGTGTCTAGGTGGGGCATGGAGAAATGGCCTTGGGTGCTATATATGATCCCTGAGCTTCATTTCTCTCTGGAACCATCCTCCTGCTCTGCGTCCCAGCCACCATGCACTAAGTAGCTTTCATCCACCAAGCCCTTTCAGCAAGAGATTTCACCAGACATTGAGCCTGCCTATTTTGTACTGAACCTTGTGAAACTGTGAGCTAAATTGAACCTTTTCTCCTTTAACTTGTGGGTGTGGAATATTGTGTCCAGCAGTGGGAAATCTGACTAATATGGGCATTAAACACCAAAGTGTCTTTTAGTGTGTAGAAGTAACCAAATCTGTACCCCATATATGTCAGTTGTTTTCTTGAATTCTTCACACTGATTTTATAAGGCATTTTATTTAAATAATTTGTAACATACATAACCTTGTATAAGTCTTGCCTTCTCTGGTCTATTGCAATATTTGACTGAGCCCTCGAGTTCTACAGTTACCTTATGAGTCTTACTTTTAATTCCAAGATTGGATTTAAAGTCTTATAAAGAGGTAAATTTTATGCTACACTTTAAAAATATTATTTATTGAGTTTAGCTACCTGTTGTGTGATTTTTAGTTTAGAATTTAAGCTGCAATACCTAACTTCACCATCCATAGAGATTTTCTCTTTGTTTTCAGAGATGGTAAGTACTAGAGTATTGTAGAAAGATCTGAGCCTTATGTTACTAAGAATGTTAAAACCAGTTACCTAATCTCGCTGAACCTTGGTTTCTTTTTCTAAAAGCAGGAATGTTAAAATATAGGTCATCATATTGAGCAATAAATAAGGAAATAGATATAAATCACCAAATTAATATATAGTACCTATAACACAGGTAGATTCCAGAACATGAAATTTCTCCTTTCCTTTCCTCATCAATGCAAATAAAATTAATAATATTATTTCTATGTGATTGCTTCAACAAATTATTTATATATGCATACTTGAATTTAGGAAAGTACTAATAGTCATCTACTTAACTGATTGAAGAATAAGAAGAGGGACGTTTATAACAAGTGTTTGAGACAAGCAATGGTTTATGTGCAAAAAGTAACTTACAGAATATTGTGCTAACCCAGCACTGATTTAAAATTCCAAGCCTTTGAGCCCAGTCCTACATAAATTTCAGTCATCATGAGAAAAAAACACACACACAAAAACAAAAAACCCCTGACAATTACAATCTTGAATCCAAGTGACCTGAGACGCTTATCCATGTAAATTTTTACGTTTCCCTTTTCATGGGTTAGGGGTGGCGCAGTAGAGAACAGTAAGTTCTGTTCTTGGGCAGGGACACTATCCTGATTTAAAGTCTTTTGGTGTTTACCACCAAACACTGCTTTAGGAAATTGTGTATTATTTGCTCACTCAGGGTGATTTAGTTAATGCTTCTACTGCCCAATTCTACCCTCACCCTTCTATCTGTGGAAGTATTTCCTGCTTTTGTAGTGTCAGACTTTGGTTACTAAAATGGAGGTAAATACTACTTTAAAATCTGAGTTTTGAGGTTTGGGGATTTAGCTCAGTGGTAGAGCACTTGCCTAGCAAGCACAAAGGCCTGAGTTCAATTCTCAGCAACCCTCCCCCAAAAAAGAAAGAAACTCTGATTTTCAAAAAACTTAATTTTAGTAGTGATTTTAGATATACATAATGTTTTCATCATAGGAAATTTGTATCTATACTTGGTATATCTTCTTGCTTCTTTTTTTCCTATTCCCCTCTCCTCCATTCACCCCTTCCTCCTTCCTTATTTCCAAAAGCTTTGTTTCCATTTTTCCTTCCATTTCTTATTTCTCTTGTCCCTCTGTTCCTTTCCCCCTTCTTTGTTCCCTTTCCCATTCGGACATTTTCTTCCCTTTCCCAATATAATACATTTTAGTCTTTATTTACACTTTCAGTTTCTCACACCAGAGAAACAATGTGGTAGTTAAACATGTGTGTCCGATTTATTTCAGTTAAGAATATGGTCTCAAGATGCCTCCATTTACCTAGAAATATCTCAAACTTACCATTATTTATGGCAGAGTAGAAGTCCATTGTATTAAAAAACCACATTTTCTTTATCCATTCCACTGTTGATGGGCATTTGGGCTGTTTCCAAGATTTAGCTATTACAAACTGTGCTGCTATAAACATGGGTGTGCATATATCACTGTAGTATGATGCCTTTAATTCTTTTGGGAAGATACCAAGAAGTGGAATAGCTGGGTCAAATGGAATCTTCAGTCCTAGTTCCCTGAGGAATCTCCATACTGATTTACATAGTGGTTACACCAGTCTACATTCTCACCAACAGTGGAGAAGTGTTCCTTTTTCTCCACAGCCCCTCCAGCATTTGTTTTTGGCTGATTTGTTGGTAATAACCATTCTTTGTGGAGTGAGGTGGAAACTCAGGGTTGTTTTAATTTGCATCTCTTGAATGACCAGTGATGCTAAACTTTTTTTTTTTAATTTTTATTTTAAACCAAGAACATGTATTGGTACATTCTACATACAATGGTCACATTCATTACATTTATTCTGTACCTATACATGATGCATCTTGGTTCTCCCCCCTCCCCCACCCCTCCCCTCTGCTCCCTCCCTCCCTATTTACAGCAGGTTCATTCATCATTTTCCATATTTTCCCTTTCCCCTCTCTTTCCCCTG
>PVJO010014303.1:0-48726 GCA_004026905.1 Hystrix cristata
GGGGGGGGGCAGAGACTGCACCAGGGCTTGAACATCCTGTCACCTCTCCTGCACTGGCTCCTGGTTCCCCAGCACGGTGGGCAGAGGGCACCAGTATGGTGAGGAAAGGTCAGAACCCCGGGAAGGGGAGAGGACTCCGCCACCTGATCCTGTCCCTGCTGCCCAAGCCACCACTTCCAGCTTAGAGTCAGGTAGGGAGAAGAATGGAGCCACGACTAGCAACTGCAAGGAGAGAGGGGTCACGTTGGGCACAGAGGCCCCCGTCTCCAAGCACACTGCAGGCAACACAGATGAGCAGGCCTGTGTTCCTCTCTCCAGGAAAAGCACCAAAGGGGCCAGTAGCACTGACTCAGTGGACTCGGGAGACAGCCCACAGAAGCCTGCCCACCCCTTTGAGCGGTCAGCTCTTGCGGGCCGTTGTCTGTGCCGGCCCAGCCCCCAGCACAAGGCTGGGCACACAACAGGAATCAGTAGATGCTGGCTAAAGTAGGAATCGGCAATGGACTCCAGTGTATTTTACTGCAAGAGTTAGGTAGGGCGAGGGCTAGGGACGGAAGTTTGAAATGTACGCTAGCCCTGGTCCTCTCTGGGCTGCAGGCATCTGGCCAGAGCGGAGAGGCGGCTGATCCCATCTCGCTGGATGACACTTTCTGTCTCCGAGCTCTCGGAGGGACTATGAGAGCGCAGGGTGCACACTGTGGGTCCCGCCCTCCTGCGGACCCGAGGCCAGCCCCGACCTGGGCCGTGGGAGGGGCTCGGGCCACCAGCCCCGTGCTTCCCAGGCAGAGGCTCCCTCTACTCACTGGGCGGAGTCTGGCAGATTCAGGCTGCGACTCCTGCAACCGTCCTGGGCCAGGTGAAGACAGGTCACGTCGGCCTCTAAGAGCGCCGGTGCCCCTGCCGAGCTGCAAGAGCGAAAACGGCCGCCTGCGGCTCGCGTGGCGGGGGGCCTGGGCGAGACTGGGCCTCGGGACTACTGCAGACCCCGGAACCAGGCCCTCGTGCATCCCTGCCGGGCTCCTGTGCGCGGGAGCCCTGAGATGACAGCGGCCGCAGGGGCCGAGTTCTGCGGCTCCCTTTGGCGCTCCTAGCTGCCCCCTCGAGGCCGGCATCCTAACAACAGCGGGCTAAGTAGAAATCAATTCGGGGATGGGGCAAGGCGCGGAGATGTTTCCTGTGTGACCAGACGCCCTGCAGATTCTTGAGATACCAGATGCAGAGCGCGCTGCTGTTGCATTTGTAAACCACCATTCCTTCTCCCAAGAGAGATATGAAGTCAGGCTGGCGGATTGTTTTTATATGGCTCATAGAGCAATGAATGAAGAGAAGATATTTTTTTTTTTTCCTTGGTGGTTCCGGGGATCGAACTCAGGGCCTTGTGCTTGCAAGGCAAGCGCTCTAATTACTGAGCTAAATCCCCAGCCCCAAGAGAAGATACTTTTTAGTGGCCTAGCAAGCAGTCCATCCCTAAAATTGAGCGTCTGTGTTGGGTTTTCTTGGAATGGCGCAGTGAAATATAATTCCACAACTATCACCTCTAAGCCCTGAGAATTTCCATCTTCAGTGTGTTCATTTGGTGCATTTTAAACTAGGAATCTGGCATTTCTTTTCTAAGCGGATGGGATCGATAGGTGCCAGGACAGCATCAGCGCAGTTGGTGGGTGGCGAGGAGACAGAGGAGCATGATAACCTTGAGCTAATGGGTCTAGGGCCACTGAGGGCCACAGGAGAGGAATCAAGCAATGACACTAATGAAAATGTCTCGTGCATTTAACAGTGCTTTCCTGGGCTCTACAACACTTGGGGGGGTCTTTGTTACCAACCTCGTAGTCACTTATGGAGCCAGGGATCCTTGAGGACGGGGTCACATTCCAAATCCTATTTCCTGTGCTCCCTCTCTGCGACCATCATGCAGGATTATTAACCCTCATTCAAACTCTGGTTGCAGAACTGTCCGACATTATCCCATAGGACCACTGGTCACATCGCCTTGAGTAGACATGATCCACAACACCTCATATTTCATTCAGTATCACTGAATCATCATCGCAGCTTCTTTCTAAGTCTAATACATTACTCTAGTTCCTCATCTTCCCTCTTGATCATCACTTACTTATTCATTAAATGAATATTTATGTTTATGGAGCAGCTCCAGGGTTCCAGGACTCTCTGGTACTGGGAACCCTGCAGTAAATAAAGCAGATTAATGCCTCGGCCTTCTAGAACTGTGCTGCTTAACACAAGAGCCATTAGCCACGTGGGGCTATTTAAAGTTTAATTTGTTGAAATTAAATACAATTAAAAGTTAAGAGCCTCAGCTGCTAACATTTAAGTGATCAATATCCATGGTTGGCCAGTGGTTACCAGAATTAGACATCACAGATATTGAACGTTTCCAGTATCACAGAAAGTTCTTTTGGACAGTGCTGCTTGAGAGCTTTGATTCATCCTGGTAGTGGGAGGTAGACAGAAAACTAGCAGAGAAATATACACTTGTATGTAGACACACCAGGTAAAGTGCTGTGGAAGGAAATAAAAGTGAGACAGTAGTGGAACTGGGATGCCAGGGCTGCTGTTGAAATCACTGGCTCCGGTGGCCACTTTATTGTTGCTGCAAGTTTCTGCAGCAACATTTTTGCACTAAACACCATGCAAGTGGGCTACAAGACTAAAGGTGCTTGTGTACGTTTAAACTCTGAGGTGTAAATGCAATGAAACTAACCACTGTCTGACAAGGTCGTGGTTAAGGGTTACTTCTGTCACTTCTTAGTAGCACCACGAGGTGGCAGCTACAGCTCACGAAAGCCATTTTGTGCAGCTCACCTAATCCCTCACCCTCAACACAAGCTTTATTCTCTATTTATTAGAAAATAAATCATCTGGGGACAAGTATAGAGTTGTAAGATGGCACCTATCATGAACAAAGGGTAACTATAGTTGCAGCATGACCTAGAATTGTACCTGAATATTTAGAGAGTTCGGAATAATGGAGTTATGTGTATAACTATGATATGCAGTAATTTACTAGGTAATTATATTTGCCTTTGCTGTTGAGATGTTGCCTTTCTCTCAATCCTCTTTTTTAAATAAATTAAAATCCTCCGGGTTTCTCCTCATATTCTAAAATGAAAGGTCTTTCTGGCCTTCTCTTGACTGAACAATTGATCTTCCCTCAGCTTTGTGTAAAACAATAAGTGAAGAAAATCTATACATTTGTTCCCATTTGTGATCTTGCAAGTTCAAGGCAAATTGCCATGTTTGACATCTGGGATGTATCACGTCTGCTCTGTTACCTCATTGACAGGCACTCATCTTTCCAGATGTGGGGGAGAAAAACTATGAAGTAAGAAGGAAAGCAAAACAGTACGCACGTTCTCAGCTTTCTGCTGTGGCCAGGTGTGTGAGGATAGTAAACTGAGGGAAAGGAGGCTGGTGGGGCTGCTTTATCTGAATTCTGAATTTTCGGCACCTGCATCATGCTATTGGCAGGCCCAAGCTCCACCCTTTCCTTCCTGAGTGACCCCGGATATCTCCCAGAAGGAAGTCAGGGAGCGCTTTTTTCCACGAGACAAGCAAAGGTAGAAATCAAGAGGTCATGGTTAAATGAAGGTTTTGGGGTTAATGAGCATCAGTATTCAAACTCAGCTCTCCACGTACTGCCCAGAACTGCAGTCTCGAATTTGTGTCAGGCCGCAGGTTGGTCCATCCACTTTTTAGACCTGGAATTCAATTCAAGGCAGGTGGAAGACACAAATTGTGTTTCTTCCACCCCTTTTCCCTTTTTTCCTTTTTCCTCTCTCATTAACGACCATGTATCATGGGAGCAATAAAAACTGTACTATATGTAAGCTCTGCCTGTCAGTTTGCACTTAGAATTATTCAAGTCCTTAGATACACTAATTTTACATCTCAGTGTGTACCCTAAGGAACTATTCCTACACACAGAAAGAAAACTCTAATATGAAAAAAGATGTTTAATGCAGCATCATTTAAATATGGAAAAAATTTTGGAGAAAATCTTTAAATATGTAGTAATAGAAAATGATCAACTATACTCTGACATATCCACTTCATTGGTTTATTAAGTCATCATGAGAATAATGTGTGTGGAGACTGAACAATATAGGAAATGCTTATATAATTAAGAGAACAAATATGAAAATAAAGTATGCATAGTGATGATTGAATTTTGCTCAGGAAAAATTATAAAAAAAAGGCAAAATATCAATAGTGTTTATTTCAAATCCCAAGGTAACTTTTTCTTTCTTTTTTGTGGGGAGGGAGGCTGCTGGGGATTGAACTCAGGGCCTTGCACTTGCTAGGCAAGTGCTCCACCACTGAGCTAAATCCCTAACCCCTCATTCTTTTTTCTTTTGGATAGTTTCAGAATTTTCAAGTGTTGCATAATGGAAAAGAAATATGAACATTTTTATTTTTGAATTTCACAATTGTTTTGTCCCAAAATTTATTTTTAAATTGTCATTCTCTGGGGCTGGGGATTTAGCTCAGTGATTAGAGTGCTTGCCTTGCAAGCACAAGGCCCTGAGTTCGATCCCCGACACCACAAAAAAAAAAAAATTGTCATTCTCTATTTTTATCTCTCTGTCTTAAAACCAACACCCTGTACCCCAGTCTCTAATTGGCTTATTTGATGCTTCAGACCAAAGAAACTAGGCCCACTCTGGTCTCTGTCCCATTGTTGTCAGACAGCTGGGGCCTGGGACAGCACTGATCTCAGTATAAGCAGGTGATGAGGTGACCCCAAACCAGACCCTCGATTCTGGCACATCCTAGTCACACCATGGCTTCCATACTACATTTAATTATATTCGTGGTGATACAGAATATCAATTTAAATATTTTATGCTTGATTTTTTTTTTTTTGGTGCCGGGGAATTTAAATATTTCATAGGTCAGTGGTAATCATCCACTGAGTAAAAACTGGGTGTATAAATCCCAAAAGCAAAGGGAAAGAATAAAGAAAGAAAATGTGAGTAACAGATAATAATGATAGAAAATGAAATTCTTCAAAGGAACAACAACAGACACTATAAAATGACAGAACTATGACAAATACACCTCTGCCCTAATAAAGTGAATGCTTTAAATCTCGCTAGGAAAAAGACAAAGAATATTTTTGTCCAAAAATAAAGTTTTATTTGGTTTATATCAGCACACATCTAAAACAAAATGAAAGGTAAAAAACAAAACTTATATGACCAACAAAGACATAGGTTTCATATACAAACAAAAATCAGGGATACAAATACTGATGTAGAGAAGTAAAATAGGCAAAAGAGCCATAAATAGAACAAATATGTTATTTTCTTTAGGTAAAAGGAGCAGTCATCAAAGAACATATGACAATTGTAAACACCTCTAAGCAGAATACCATTTCGCTGAAATATTTAAAGCAAAACTCCCAAATAGAAGGGGCAACAGATACAATCAGAATTGTGGTATAGTCACTTTGGATTGAATATACAAGTGCTGGACAAAAGTAGAAAAAAAATACTGGGACACACAGTACTTGAATAAGCTCAGGGGACTTGGTCTATGCCTCAGAGGGATGAGGTGCTGAGACACCAGCCACTCTTCTTCTCCTGTGTCTTAGTTACTTTCTCCCTCTGAGACACAATACCCAACACCCACAATTTAAACGGGGAAAGGTTTATTTTGGCTCACAGGTTGTAGAGCTTTCAGTCCATAGTGGCTAGCTCCAGGGCGGGGTGGCACGACAGAGGGGGACTGCTGAAGGCATGGCAGGCAGGAAGCCAGAGAGTGATCAAGTAGGGAGGAGAGACCCGCCTCCTCTAATCAGGCTCCACCTCCCCACAACACATTTAGCTATAAACTCATCATGCCCCCCGTGCCAATCACCTCCGAAAAGCCCCACCTATGAGAGCATGAGGCTTGGAGGGACTTCTAGCTATGAACTATAACACTGTGTATCACCTAGCCAGAATTCTTTAGCCTTCTACACCCACCACCAGATAAATGTGAGTCTCTCCTTATAGAACCAGACAGAAGGACTGCAAATACTAGGTTTAGAAGCTGGTCCAAGCATAAGACAGAGAAAACTGTAATTTCAAGTTTATTTAGAAAATAATCAGAAGAGCTATATTATGAAACCAAAGCCATTGCCTGGAGGAAAAAAATAAGGAATAAAAATAAATAAACCATGTATTTGACTATAAGGAGACACAATGGAAACTCGAACTTCAGTGGGCACTTATTGCTATTTGTTAGATAATTTTGGTTTTTGGCTACCTAGCTTCTGGAGCTTCTTCCTACGTTACAGAAATCCCCCCTGCATCCCTCCTGTAACTTTCCCTGCTGACACCCTTCTCCAATCCTTTTTTTCTGGACTACATTAACTAGAATCAGTTTCTGTTGCTTATAACTTCAAACCTTGACTAGTCTTTGGGAAAAAAAAAAAAAGGAAAGAATGCATACAAAGAAAGAAAATTTAATGAGAAAAAAATTTGTATCAATGATAGTTCAAAAAGGAGCAATACAATTGGCAGCCATTCAATGAGTCTAATCACTGAAAAAATTAGAAAAAATTTACAAAGGAAAAATGTGTCACTTCCTGAAGTGTGAAAATTATGAGAATATGCTCTACAACTCTACATTTGATTAAATTAAAGAGATAAACTACCAGAACTAAAATAGGAAAATTGAATATACTCTCAACCATGGAAGAAATGCCTATAAGCTTGAAAAAAAAAATACACTGACTCCTTCTCATAGACAGAGAATCAGATTGGTTGAAGGGGAAGTTCTTTGAACCCGTGCTGTTTAAACTACTCTTGGGCACGGAGAAAGCAGGCAGCTGAGTGTGGTTTTGGAGCAGTGCAAGACAAGGGAGACCCACCAGCCTGGCTCCCGCTGGTTTTCTGGCTTAGGCGATAGCTATCCTAGGGGAGAATCCGGTCTTGAGTGGGGGTGGGACTGATGCGTGGACAGCTCACATGTGGCTGGTGTCCGCCGCCCCTTGGCCAATCAAGTCCAAGGTGCTAACCAAGTCACCTTCAGAACCCAGCGAGTGCCCGGGCTTCTCCCAGGAGCTCCACTAGGTTCATACATTTCTCCCTTCTCAGACTCCAGTCCACTCCCTCCAAGGTAACGTGGGGAAACTGAGGCACAGGACCTTGGCCTGACCGGGATGGAGTCAGGGAGAAGCATTTGGGCCTGAGGGCCAGGGGAGAGGCTGTGAGATGTTTGGCCTAGAGAAGCCCTAGATCTGAGTGGGCGTCTGGGCCCGGACAGAAGCAGGGGGTGTCCAGGGCAAACCGGGTCCACTAAATGGGGCCGGCGAGGGCCCACGCCGGAACTGCTTTCAAGCAGAGGCAGATGGAGGACGATGTTTCTTTCAGTGCCAAGCACCGCCAAACGTCTCCGAAGTGGGTTTCAGACATCAGGAGCCCGGGGCCGTGGAAGGATTCTGGGAAGACTCGGGGCAGCTACGACCCGAGCGTCCCCGCAGTGCCCGTGCCTCGCCTTGGGGACACTGACCCGTGGACTCAGTGTCCCCAGGAGGCACAGCGGCCGGGTCCGGGGACCTCGGAGCGCGGAGGCCGCGGCCCAGCACCTCGCAGGCGCCTGCTCTCGCGCAGTTCACAGGCAGCCGGAGCCCGAAGGACCGCGACACGCGCGGTAGGTGGCGCCCGAAGCGCCGCGCCGCCGCCCGCAGACGCCCTCCCGCGACGGTCCCCCGTCCGGGCCCCAGCACCTCCCGGGGGTCCCCTTCCCGCAAACAGACCGCTGCGGAAAGCGCGCGGAGGGAGGACGGCGGCGGCGCTGCCCGGGAACAAAAGCAGTTCCCACCGCGTCCTCCGCGCCAGCCTCGGACCCCGCGCCCGCCCCCGCCGCGTCCCCGGGTTTCCACGCAACAATGCGGTGGGCGGTCCGCGGCCTCATTTGCATCCCGCGGCGGCCTCATTTGCATAGCGCCCGGCCCGGCCAATGGGCGGCGCGGGCTCTGCGCGGGCCTCGGCGCGCGCGCGGGTGCGCGAGGTGACAGCGGCCGGGCCGGGCCGGCGACGCGAGCCCAGGGGGACCGGCCGCTCGCGCGCAGCCGCGATGTCGGTGGCCGGGCTGAAGAAGCAGTTCCACAAGGCCAGCCAGGTAGGGCCCGCGCCGGCCGGCCCAGCGCCGCCTCCGCCACGCGGGAAGGGACCCCGGGGGCGCCCGTGGAGCCCCGACCCGGCGGCGCGCTGACGGTGCCAGACGCGGGGCAGGGCGGGGCGCGCGGGGGCGTCGCGGAGGGCTGCCCGGAGGAGGAGTCGGTGTGGGAGGAGGGGGCGTTCCGAGCGGAGGGAGAGGAAGGCAGCGAGGCGGGCATTGTGTGCGTGTACAGTGTTGACGACAGCCAGATTTGTTGTCCAGCCCTGCAGGCTCGCCCGCCCGAAGCCTGTTGTTCCCACCTCCCCATCCCGGCCTCCAGAGCTCCGCTCCTGCTGCTCCCCACCCCCGGCCTCCTCCTGCGCGCCCCTCGCGCTGCTCCCTCCGTGGGTCGGGGAGGAGCTGCTGGTTTAGGGAGCCTCCTTTCCAACCTCCGCCCGGACTGCACGGCGATCGCCGCCCCTCCCTCCCTCGCGCTCCTTCCCCGCGGAAGCCGGGAGATGCTGTTTGGGGTGCTGGGGGGCTGCGGTGCTGTTCAGGGGCAGGAGCTCTGAGGGAGGGGCGGGGGGGAGGTGGCTCTTTGAGGGGTGAGTGAGACATTTAGATGTCAGCTGGCCTAGGGGCAGGTGCCCATCCTATTTAGGGCCCAGGGAGTGAGGCCAGGATTGAATCTGGGGACGTTTCCAAGACAAATGAGGTTTAGGAAGGTAAGTGAAAAAAGGCACAGTGTGCTAAACACAAACTCTAGGGACACCCACGTTTAGGGACAGTGGTTAGCCCAGGGCTTGATAAGCAGTGACCACTCAACAAATATTTTTGAATAAATGAAGTTTGGAGTGGAGCAACACAGGAAGGAAAGAATTAGTAGAATATAGGAGAGAGAAAAGGGGGACATGTTTAAAGGTGGGCGCAATCTGAGTGCTCCTTCGGGGCTGAGTGGGGCAGTGTAATTGGCGTGGGCAGCTGGAGCCCAGTGCCACTCAGAGCAATGGCAGAGGGACTGGTGGCAGCTTGTTATACGGGCTTAAGAAGCACTGGCAGGGGATGAAACTCCGATGGTTTTTTTTTTTTCTTTTACTGGTAAGGACTTCATAGGCACAGATCTCAGAGATAACCAAGACCTATTCCTTTGGTTGATTCAGATCAGTTTCTGGCCACTAACCCGAATGAATGGTTGAAATCTTCAGAAGTTAGGGCCATTGGAGAAATATTACGCTAGTGATACGTGGTGTAGTTTAACTACTTATGATCAGCCCCATTAAAAACAAAAGGAGCAGAGGGTCTAGAAGTCGTCTGTGACTTTATATGAAAGGAAAAGTCATTGCATTTTGTGGATGTACTAACAACATTTTGTGGATAAAGTGTCAGATAAATTTTTAATCTGTCCTAAAAGTCTTTTTAAGAAATCTTGCAATGCAACAGATTTGCTGGAGAAATTAGACTGGGTTTAATAAAATAAGAGGTCACACAGTGGTAAATAAAATGCCAGATATTCACAGACAACATTTCAACAGTGGGTTTTAATCCATACAGAACTTTCCTAGGAGCAGGGGAAAGGAGTCCTGGATGATGGCAACGGGTAAGGAATTCCCAGGGATTCAGTCCTGGTTTGGCCAGTGGTCAGCTGTGTGACCCTGGAAACATGACTTAACCCATCTGGATCTTGGTTTTTGCCTCTGTGGAATGGATTAGAGGATTTAGAAGCTGTATCTCTGTTCTAAAATTGACTAGTGATGGTTGTACAAGTATGTGAATATACTTACAACCACTGGGTCATGTATGTCAATAAGGTGTATTGTGTGGCATGTGAATTGTATCTCAATAAAGCGCACATATGTGTGTATGTATGTGTATCCATCCCAGTTCTGACATTCTTACATATTCACTTCAAGATGAAAAAGTAGATCTTTTACAGATGAGGGGATCAGGACCATAGCAAACTGAGATCATTTTCCTCAACAATAGACAAACTAAAACTACTTAAAACCTCCTGGCTTACTGATACCGTACCTGTCTTTGAGAAAAAGATATCCTTACTTCACAGAGAATAAACTGTGGACCCCAAGATTATGCATCATTTTGGCTGAACATGAAACCCAACAGGACAGAGGATAATATAAACTAAAATGAGAAGAGTGCAAGTTGAGTTACAAACAAAATTAAGTCGATTCTTCGCTTCAGCATTTGGAATTAGAACCCCGGTTTCCTGAGATTGTTATTACTTTTTTTCTTGACAGGTTTGTTAATAGAACTGTTTTACTCTGCCCTTGGCAGAGATGGAGCTGGAATTATTATAAATAAATACAAGTAACTTAGGGGATGGGATTGTGGTTTCTTGTTAAACATAGAGCTTGGCCAATAAAAACAGCTGACGAGGATTACATTACTGTTTCCACTCAATGATTTGTGTTCATTATGCTTACTTCATAGTCATTTTTCTTGACAGCAGGTATTGTTGGTGGAGACCCAGATCTCACTGGTGGGTACCCTGACTTGCACACTGCACTGACGGCCACGTTACAGGACCTTCTTGCCTTCTAGGGCCTTATTCTACACCCTCATAAAAGTCCAGGGATCAGATCCATCTCTTCTTTCTTCTCTCCCGAGACTAACCATCTTCTGATGACATCCTCGTGGACTCTATGTTACATTTGTCTTTGCCTTGATGTAGAAATGCCCTCTGACCTCCTTCATGTGACCCAGAAACACAATAGGGGTGGAAAGCCCTTAACGTGGCTTTTTGGTACCTTCTCCCCGTCTTCATGCATTAAGCAGAAAAATGTAAGTGGTTATACGGGGCCAGCCACAGTCCCTGCAGTCCCTGTCCAGGCTGGCCACTTAGGGGCAAATGCTTCAGAGAAGCTGCTCCTTGTAAATTGTGAGATTCTCCAGGGAGACAATGAACGTCTCTTGTTTCACATTATCATTAGAAAGATAAAAATGCACTTTGTAAAATCCACAATGGTTTATTTTTTCCTCTTAGATGCATCAAAATAGTAAAGCTAAAATATTCTCACTGCTTTCCACGTAGATTACATGATAACCCATACAGTAAATCTCTGTGGGTTTTTTTTAAGTCAGTGTGCCGGGGTGGAAGTCCAGATTAAATTGATTTGAATTTTTAAAAATATCTGAAGAATATAATATCATCCAAACAGTTCTTACCCCTGGTAGCTTTTTATTCTGTAAACGTAACTCAGGTTACCTGTTGGAATTTAATTTTAAGATGCATTTGAAAGCACAGATTTTTTTCCCTTTACTTAAGATTAGTTTTTCAGATTTATTAACAAATCAAATGTAAATTATATTTCCCAAATGTGTTTGGGAATGTTAAATGTGTTTGTGGGTGTTTAATGTTGTTATGGGGAAGTTATTACTGGCATGTTTTACCCAGAAAATGAAACTGTCAGGAAAGAGAATTGATGTAGTGTTTTTAAATTATGGTACTGAGGATTGAGCTACATCCCCAGCCCCTTTTTATTTTTTATTTTGAGACAGGGTCTTACTAAATTGCCCAGCCTGGGCTAGAACTTGTGATCCTCCTGCCTCAGCCTCCCAGAGTGTTGGGATTGTAGGCATGTACCACCATGCCTGGGTTTTATTTGGCTGAGTAATAGGTGAAAATATTCTGGAGATTCTCCATCAGCAGAACGTGGATATTTTGATTTTGCATTCCAGTGGAAGCCTGGGAAGGTGTTGAGTTGGCAGTAGGCGTGGGGGACAGCCGGGGAAGCTGAGCCCGGGGAGGCGTGGTTATAGTTCTTGATATCCTGGCTCTCTGAAAGCCTTCTCCATGGTTCTGCCTGTGCAGTCCCTGTGTGTCCTCACTTGCTTTCACTCCAGTAACAGCAGCCAGTGACCTTCCTGAGCCCATACTCCTTTTGTTTTCTTTCTACACTTCAGGCACTGAATGAACCTTTCCCAGACACTGATGCCACCAAGGGCATTGCCCACTGTACTCATCCATCAGTGGCAGACCTGCTGCTATTTCAGGCTGCAAGACTTGGGCACTGCCCATTGGATCTGATGTGTGAGTCACAGCTCGTTGTTTGCATCCCTGCGTTTTCTCCTGGGTTCAAGAGTCCAGCACCTACGGCTGGTCACTCAGTCATGTGCTTCCAACCTCACCTCCTCTCCTTGTCTTGGGTTTCGCTCCTGTGGTCACGTCTCTTCCACAGGACGTTTCTGCTCTCCTGGGTCATTTGGGTTGGCACACAGACACGCTCTTTCGTATCTTCCGTCTTGCATAAAGAAAGGAGAAATGCTCCCTTAGTCTCAGACCTGCTTTATCCCTTACCCATGTCCCTTCTCCCCTGGTCTACACAATGCACCGAGGAAGTTAGTTTTCCTATCTCTGCACTCTTGTCACCTGTTCTCTTCTCAGCTTGTTCCAGTCGGCTTTCTTCTGCAGCACTCTGAAACCACACTTGAGTGATCTCCAGCTCCAAACCTGATGGTCACTTCCCCATCTGAACTCTGAGCGGCACTTGACCTCTTGGGCCGTTATCAGAACATGACGGCTTCTACGCTTGCTCAGCTTTCTTTGGACACGTGGCTGCTCCTGCAGGTCTCTCTTCATGGTTTCATGTCCCTGTGACTGATAAATCCTGGAGTATTGACGTGCTTGGGTTAGCTTTATGCTCTCTTAAGGTAGTTTACTCTGGCTGCACAGAGGTGAATACAGTATCTGAATTGCCCTCTAAATTATATTTCCAGCACTCCAACTCTACATCATCTCTTTCCTTGGATATTTGGAAGGATCTCAAGCTCCAGATGTCTAAACCTGAGCTCTTAATTTTCTTCATCTCAACATGTTTTTCTGTTTGTGGTCTCAAACATCTCAGCTGAATAGGTAAAACAAAACAAAACAAAACAAAACAAAACAAAACACTTCAGTGATGCCAGGACTCGTCCTTGATTTCTTTCTTCTTCTCATCCTCAGCTTGGTTCATCAGCACATCCTTCCTCCTGGTTCATCTCTGCTTCTGCTGTCCTATTCCTGCCCATCGTTTCTTGCCCCCTATGGCTGCAGTAGCCTCCTAACCCATTTCCAGGCCTTCTAGTTTCCACCCAGCTATAATCTGTTTACCCAGCAGCCAAGTGCTCTTTTAAAAATGTGTTTCAAGTTAGGTGTGGTGTTGCATGCTTGTGATCCCAGTGCTGTGGGAGGCTGAGGCAAGAGGACTGAAGTTTCAGCCCAGGTTGGGCAATTTAGTGGCTTACCACGACAGACAGACAGACAGACAGACAGACAGACAGACACACACACACACACACACAAAAGAGTCTCTAAACTGAAACATAAATCCTGGAGAGGTTGTGGAGGAGAGGAGTTCTCAAATGCTGTTGATAGGAATGTGAATTAGTATAGTCATTATAGAGAATAGTATGGAGGCTCTTCAAAAAACTAAAAATAGATCTACCACAGTATTCAGCTATTCTGCTTCTGAGTGTATAGCCAAAGAAATTGTAATTAGCATACCAAAGAGAGCTACCTGCACAGGCATTTATTGAAGCATCATCTCCAGTATCTAAGATACAGAATCAACCTGAGCACCCATCAGTGGATAAATGGGCAAAGGAAATATGGTGTATATACACAATGGCATATTATTCAGCCACAGAGAAACATGAAATCCTGTCATTTGTAGCAAAAAAATAACAGGGGATGGGGTGGATCTGTATTACATTATGCTAAGTGAAATAAGCCAGACACAGAAAGACGGGTGCCATATGTGCTGGCTCATATGTAGAAACAAACAAACAAAAAATCGACCTGAATATATACTTATGCTTAATACTGCGGAGCAGTGATGGCGAACCTTTTAGAGACTGAGTGCCCGAACTGCAACCCTAAACCCACTTAGATATTGCAAAGTGCCAACAGTGCCATCAAACCTGAACACGGAAGTTTTAGTTTAGAAAAAACGGCTCTTAGCCACTGATTGGCTGCTGGGGCGACTTGGCTTGCGTGCTGACAGACAGGGCTGTTCGCTCGCTGTGGCCTGTGTGCCGCAGGTTCACCACGACTCCCGCAGAAGTCGGTCAGGGCATGTGTGTGTGCGCGTGTGCGTGCGCGTGTGTGTATAGAGACCGGGTTTGATTAGTGCACATCTAATGCATGTGTTGAAATATCACATTAAGCCCATTAATGTGTACAATTAATACATATTAATAAAAATAAAATATTTTAATAAGAAAAGCAGGTATCTCAAACCATACCATTTCTTCTGCTCTCAAGTCAGTAGTGGCTTCAGTTGCATTTTTTTTTTTTTATTTTTACCAAGAGCATGTATTGGTACATTGTATACATAATGATCATAATCAACATGGTTATTTTGTACCTGTGCGTGATACATCTTGGTAGGTCATGCTTTTAATCCACTCTTCAATCTGTCTTTCAGTTGGTATATTGGGACCATTTACATTTAATGTAATTATTTGTATATTAGTGCCAAAGTCTGCCATTTTATTTATTTTCATTTGTTGGCTCTGTTTTGCATTTCTTTTCTTTTTAATGCTGCCTTTCTGTGATCTTGGTTGGTTGTAGCTATTCTAGGTATTACATTATATGTACATAACTTATCATTCTCTACTAGGGCCATCATTTTACCAGTTCAAGTGAAGTGTAGAAAATTTACTTTACTTTACCTCCCATTTCTTTCCACCATATATAATTGTGTTAAATGCTTACCTCAGTACGTTTGGAAGCACATCAGGCAGTGTTATAATTTGGTTACAATTTGTGCTTCAGCTATCGAACATAATTTAGAAAACTCAAGAGGAAAAGTCTCTTATGTTCACCCATATTTTTCTTATCATATTATTTCTTCATTCTTTTTTTTTTTTTTCCTTCATTCTTGATGTTCCAGGTTTTCTTTTTTTATTGTCTCCTTTCTGTTCTGAAGACCTTCTTTAGCTGTTCTTTTAGGGTAGGTCTGCTAGTTAGAAATTCTCTGAATTTACCTTCATCTGAGAATGTCTCAATATCTCTTTTATTCCTGAAGGGTATTTGCTGTGGATATAGGATTCTGGGCTGATGATTTTTTTATTTTTATTTTTATTTTTTATTTTTTAAATTTTTTTAATTTTTATTTTTATTTATTTTTTTAATTTTTTTATTATTTTTACCAAGAACATGTATTGGTACATTGTATACATAATGATCATAATCAACATGGTTATTTTGTACCTGTACATGATGTATCTTGGTTTTAGGGCTGATGATTCTTTTCTTTCACACTTGAAAAATATTGTGCCAAGTTCTTGTTCTTCTGGCCTCTATGGTGTTAAATAGCAGGAGGCCATTAGCCTGAAGCTGTCTGGATATTCTGAGTTCCTACATACTGAATTACAAACTAACTTAGTATTTAAAACAAACTAAAATCTAATTTTTAAAAAATTTTATTTTAATGGTACATTTTAAATGTACATAGTGATAACATTCATCAGTCTAATTTAAGAGTGCAGCAGACAGTAGCGTTTGAGCCAATCACAAGCAGCCAGGTTTCAGCCAATCACAAATAGCCAGCTGATTAGACCATGCTCAGAAAAGTCAAGTGCTCGCCCTTCTGTGCCCAAGTAAGGCAGCTACGCTAGCTAGAGCCAGTCAGGTTATTTGTCCACTTTGCTTCTGCCAAAGTTTGTGCTCACATTGCCAGGCAGAGCTCTGTGAACGTTTTGTGATTCTGAGTGCTGCTCAGTCGGTCTTTGCTCAAACAGGCTCTGCTAAATTTAATTCACCTTTTAGCTGCGATTTTGGGCGAGAAACTGGTGGGATTCCTGTCATTTGCTTCTAGAAGTTGAGTGTCATTTCTTTCACTGCTTGCAAGATTTATTTTGTGTTTAGCTTTTAGAAGTCTGACTATGATGTGTCTTCATGTGGATTTCTTTGGTTTTCTCCCATTTGGGGCTCACATCGCTTCTTGGATTAGTAGGCTTATGCCTTTTTCCAAGTTTGAAAGGTTTTCAGTCATCCTGTCTCTGAGTGCTTTGCCATCTCTTCCCTCTTTCTCTTCTTGTGGGACTCTGATAATATGAATGTCTAATCTTCTGTTACAGACTCACGTTGCCCCGAGTGTCAGTCTTACCCTCACCCCGTTTATTCTCTCTGTGTTGTTCCAATAGGATAATTTATATTGTTCCATCTTGCTGTTCACTGAGTCTTTTCTTTATCTAGTGTACTGTGGGTGAGCTGCATGTTAATTTTTTATTTCAGTGATTGGATTTTTCAGTTCTAAAAGTTTTATTTGGCTCTGCTTTATATCTTCAATCTCTTTACTTTTTTTTTTCATTTACTTCAAGCTTGTTCACAATTGTTTGTTAGCTCCTTTAAAATCTGTGTCATATTTTTAATGGTTTTCTTATCTTGGTGTTGGCATCTGTTAATTTTCTTTTCTCATTCAACTTGAGATCTCCCTGGTTCATGGTATGGTGAATGACTTTCTTAATAGAAATCTAGGCGTTTGGGATATTAAATTATGAGATCTTTTTTACATATCTATTCGTGCTGATTTTATTTGACACCACAGTGATGGGGAAGGGTTGGCAGGACCTTGTGATTTCCACGTCAGGGTAGACATCCAGGTTCCATGTATGGCTGCGTTGCCTCTGCAGGTGGGGCTTCTCCTCCTGCTGGGATGTGGGAGTTCTGGCTCCCCACTAAGCCCACACTGACACCTCTGTGGCTGAGAGAGGTAGAGGTGTCTCGTTATTACTCCTTGCTTGGCCTCAGCTCACATGTGGAGGGACAGCTTTGTTTCCACTGGGTGCTGTGTGAAGTCCTAGACCTTGGGCACTGCCCCGGTGGAGATGAAGAGGGACACCTTACTACTGGGGAAATGAAGTCCAGGCTTCTCACATGGTCTCCCTGACTCCAAAGGTGAGGCAGTTGGGGTTAGCAGTGCCTTATGGGGATGAAAGTCCCAGCTTTCTAACTCCACCTGAAGGGCGAGGCGGGGCAGGGGTGTTGAGTCGCCTCATTCCATCCCAGCAAGGGTGGAAATCTAGTCCCCTACTCATCCTTATTCTGGCGAGTGGGCTGGGGCCCCAGCTTTTGCTGTGATGTTTGGCTGGAGTAGAGCAGGTTTGCTGCCTAGAGGTTTTCCGTCTTGCGAGGCTGCCCTTTGCGTGGTCTGTTTGCTACAGGACCAGGCCCTCTGTGGGGGCTTTTGTTTCGATGCCCATTGGCATTTTCTGTTACCAGCTTTTTCAACTCCAAGCCTTGATATTTGAAGGAAAGAGGAAACCCAGGACTCACTAGCATGTCATTTCTTGGGTCTCAGAGTCCCTAGCCGGGGGCCGTCCTGTCTCCTCCACTTCTCAGACTCTCATGTTTGTGCTGTCAGTAGTGCACAGGGATTTTAGTTGTAGTGAGTGGGAGAAGTGTGGAAAAGTAGATCCACTCTATCTTTCCCGAAGCAAAAGTCCTCTTAGGCACCCTGTATCGAATTCCTTCTTAGCAGATATTACAGCCTGATAATTTCTCACCTATTTAGCCTCTACAGTATCCCGAGCCCTTCAAACAGTGCCTTGCACATAGTAGGTGCTTAGCAAGTGATCTACCAGTGTTGAATGAACATTTGGCAAGGTTGATGGTGAATTGGGCCTGGATGGCCTGTTTCTGTTACTTCTGGTTCATCATTTGCCTCAGTCTTCTTGATTTGGGTGGGTGGGATGTAGAGTGTTGTTCAAAATTCAGCTTTCATATGTAATTTAGTAGTTTTGAATATTTATAATTAGTTTAAACTTCTAAAAAGCTGTGGTGGCTCAAAGAAATGTGTGATGAATTAATGTGGTCGACTACTGAAAGGGCAGCACTGTTCCTTCCACGTCTCAGATGAGCATGTGTTGTTCCAGTGGTTCGTCCACAGGTTGCCTTTCTCTCAGGTTCGAATAATAGAAGAATAACACCTGTTTGCCCCTAGCATTGCCAGTATTTGCTCGGGACTAACTGTAGTCTCTGCAGAGGTAGCTCTTGGCTTTTCGTAGGAGATGCGGCCTGCGGAAAGGCAGGTTGGCAAAGCACTGTGGTGTGATCTGTGGAAGGAGCTTGCCGGGTGTAAGCGGGGACTGTGGTGTGACCGGGCACAAAGGCAGAGAACTGTGAAGTCCTGATGCAGATTTGATGGCGCCGAGCAGGGGTGGTGGAAGCAGGCTCGGTGCGAGTGGACAGCGTCACACGGGGCTACAGAGATGGCAGGAAGGGAGGTGGAGCCACAGCTTCGCTGATGTGACCTGCTCAGGGCTCTTTTGGGTAGAGGCTACGGAAGCAGGTGGTTTCTAATGCGACAGATCGAGTCCCCTCCTTGGTGGTCTTACCAAGCCTTAGCACTGCATGAGTATAAGTCTTAAAATAGTTTAATAAATATAGGTCACAACATTTGTTTTTGAAAAGGTTAACCAATATTCTTGGATTTTGTCCATCCTGGAAACCCACTATTCAAATTGATGTTTTGAGTTAAATACTTTTTCCAAGAAAAAAGCAATGATTAAAAGCAGGCTTGTTGAAGGGGCGACCTGGACTCAAGTGGTGCTGTAAGGTTAGCGCGTAATGCAGGAAGTCCATAGGGGGAAAAGAAAATCCTGTAATTTGGCCTTGAATAGCAAGGATTCGAGTCCTCAAAGGCCATAGCTTCCCTTCTTTCATCTTGCTCTGCCACAGTGTATTCCTTTCTTGGGGAAAGTGGGCAGAGGCCCAAGGTTATTTTGTAGAGTGAGGATGAGATCAATCAGGAAAATGATTTTTTCCTCTCAAGGGAGAGAGAATCTTTCTCCGTCTCCCTCTCCTTCTCCTTCTCCCTATCTTCTTTTTTTCTTCTTGTCTCTGCTGGTAGCACTAAGCCAAGTATATTAAATGTGCCTTTCACTAAACCCCATTCTACAGTGTTTTTTATTTATTTATTTTTTACTAGTACACATGTGCAGTATGTGCAGTTTACAATCATCTTGGGCAGTGAGTATGTGTGCATAATACAGCTTGGTTTTCTCTCTCTCTCTCTCTCTTTTTTACTTCCCTTCCCCTTCCCTACTGCCTCCCTCTCTCCTCCCCATTATGACTCATGTCTAGATGTGCCCTCAGAGCCTCATGCAGCCCTAGGGGGTACTTTTCAGAGGTGGCTGGATCTAGAGTGTGTGGTGCTGGGATCAAGGGTCTGTGATTACTAAAATCAGTCCACTGATTGGTTCTGCATGGTTCTGGCTAGGATTGAGGGTGTGAGTGCTACACCCTTCTTAGGGAGGGTAGTCTGCATGAAATATAAGGGACAGAAAGAGGGTTAATGCGCTCTTGCTTGCCTGCTTGCCTTGGACTGTTTCTCCTCTGTGATGCCCCTCTGCCATGCCACCCTGCCTTGGAGCCAGCCAACTATGGACTGAAACCTCTATAAACTGTGAGCCAAATAAATCTTTCCTCTTTTAACTTTGGGTGTCGGGTATTTTATCTCATTGAGAAAAGTAATTTAAGACATCCCTTAAATCCCCTTTCTGCAATTTCGTTATTCTTGATATTATTAATCTTGTCTCATGTTTATGATATATAATGTTTATATTCATGGAAGTTATTAGGTTCATGGATGTGACATATCTTTGTTCTACTTATTTCTCCTTCCCCTCCCCCTCTCCTCTCACCCAGGTTCTCCTGGACCCCTTCCCATTTGCAAGAGATCTGTCTCCTCTCCATCCTTTATTGTACTCTTTGTTTGTACTTTGCCTCACTCAAATTACAGATTTTATACAGTATTTAAGCTTGTGTATCTGGTTTATTTCACTTGACATTATATTTTCCAGGTGCATCCATTTTCCTACAAATGTCTCAAATTTGTCCTTTCTAGCCAAGTAGTATTCCATTATATATAGATACCACATTTTCTTTATCCATTTGTCTGTTGACGGGCATACAGGCTATTTGCGGGACTTAGCTGTTGTGAATTGTGCTGCTGTAAACATCTGTATGCAAGTATTGCTATAGTATGATGTCTTTAGCTCTTTGAAGAAGATTCTACAGTATTTTGGAGCTAACTCTCCAGGAGTTGAACTTCTGTTGGCGTTGGTGGAAAGTGCTTTGGACCAGAGGCTCTAGGCTTGCATTTGAATGAATACAGTTGCGCCTTCGTGTAGCTCTTAGCTAATTTGCTCATCTGTAAAATGGGGCATAAACAGCCTCACGCGCTGGCTCCGAGGTCTAAGTGAGGGGACCCAAAGGGCTCTGTCAGCAGTGAAGCTCACTGCCAGCGAGCATGGCCTGGAATTTGCAGCTGGGAAAATTGGGAAAGCAGCTGAACTTCCCTTGGGGTCTGATTTCTTCATTCCCCAAGTGGGGCACTGGAACCAGTCTCTGAGGCTGTTCACAGGAGTTTCTGCTCACTGAGCACTTTGGTTTGTGTTGACTGTAGTAGGTACTTAGATGTGCACTTAGTCTGTGCCACAATCTGCTCAAGTACTTAGTATGTCCACCATTTAACAAACGATAGCAGATGAGAAAATTCAAGACAAACAGCCCTTGAGATGTGCCAGGACTGGCTAATTTCTCTGGCTGGAGATCTCACTTGTATCAAATGAATGAGGAGGCTCCAGAGCTCCAGCGATGCTCTCACCTTTGCCGAGTGGTCTCATCTCTAGGCAGAGGCTTGGACTCAGCTACCCTGAGGGCCTCTCTGCTGGCCGCTCTTTCCTGTGTCTGGATATGGTTTCTCCAGGATGAGTGGACGAGCATATGGATGCACAGGCTGGTGAACTGATTCTTCTGCAGGACACAGAGGTAGGGTTTGCAATGTTTTCTTTGCCATCATAATTGCTTCAAAAAAGAACAGATCCTAAAACACTAAATTGTGTTCAAGTCTGTTTACTTGTATGCATTTGGTGGTCTGACCCCACTTCCAGGCACGCTGCAGGGGCATGTGGAAGCACTCAGGGAGGGTCCGATGCCCACGCTGGTGCTGCCGCTTTGGTGGGAGGCCACTCCTCCCACTGCTGGGAGTGTGTGTCCCAGCCTGTGCACTGTGAGTGACTGTGAATGTCATTTTCCTCGCTTCCTCTTCTGTCCTGAAGTTGACAGCAATCCGACCAACATTAAGGAAGACCAGCAACCACACCCTGTCTCTCCTAGAATCCACCACGTTCCTCCTTCCTAGCGAATTTTGTGGCTTCTTATGTTAGCGTTTGTCTCCCTCCTTTTTTTTTTTGTATTCTTTAACATTCTCTCAACAAGTCCTGTGTAGATTTTGCCTCCTGAATATTCCTCCCAGCACCGCCCCCATCCTCTCTATGCCCCTACTTCGTGGGGATTGTGGCCCCTGTTTCACAGAACTCTGTGCCCCATAGCCACATGGGGGTCCTCGAAGGCTTCGGGTAAGCGCCCTAATTTCATGTATAGGGATCTTTCCTGCTGAACAGCTCCTTCTAGCAACTCTCTTCCTGCACTGATTATCCCCCTTCCCCTCCCATTCTCCAGTAGTCCTGTACCCTTCACTCCTTTGCCTACTGTCTTATTTCTGCCTGGAAAACCCCTCCTCATTTTCAGAGCCTGGCCTAGGGCAGTTCACTGGCCGCCCCTCCCGCCTGAGGCCCAGGGTACAAACACTGCTGAAGGAATGCGGTGTTGAAATTATTTTGGTTATGTCTTGGGCCTTCGGTAGGAGCTGCTTCTCGTGCAGAGATCTTCGGAGAATGACTGAATGTCTATACTTGTGTTTCTTTTCGATGGCCTTGGACTCAAAACTCTTAGAGAAATCTGAGGTTTCCATGCTCCTGATAGTGAAAAACTGGGATGTAGCACCAAGATTAAACTTTTCTTTATTGTGTTAGTGTTGTGTTTAACTCTGGCATCTACTTTGTTTTGAATTTTGGCTTTTATAAAAAAATAATTAGGAACTGAGATTTCTAAAAATTTTATCTTCATATCCAGGAAAAATGTTTTACAGTCAGCCAACCATGAATGTGTATTGATCATTTCACTGAATAGTTTTATTTTGCAGAGGTCCCGAGTGCTGTGCAAAGTATTTTAGAGGCAGGCTGTCAGCGAATTGTCACAAAACTCTTATCAAAAAGATACTATTTTTTTTTTTTTACTTATTTTGCTTTTTAAATTTGAGTTTCACTGTGACATTTTCATGCATGCATGTGACATACCTTGAGCATATCTATCCCTCCGTTACTTTTCCTTACCCTCCCCTACGAAGCCCTCTCCTCTTACCTCATAGTCTGCCTTCTACGTTCCTGATATCTTTTCCCCCTAGATTCCACATAAATGATACTACTCTTATCCTGCTATGTGGGAGGGAATTGAAGTTTGGCAGGGTCAAGTAAAGCTTACTCAAGGTCACAGAGCTGAAAATGATCTTCTCAGGAATCCAGGACAGGCTCGCGTGATTCCAAAGCAAGGTCAGTAAGCACTTGTCACTTCTGTGTGAGATAAATCTGTCCTTTGGCCTCCTCATACTTTTGAATCTTTATGTAAACTTAAGGTGCTATCATCATTCATTTGAGCCAGGCGGCACCTGTTGAGATTCTGTGTTATACAGAACTCTCTAAAACAGCAGCTGGCAAACTACAGCCTGTGGGCCGAATACGGCATTGCCTGTTTCTCTGTATAGCCCTTGAGCTCAGAATAGCTTTTGTATTTTCTTTTAATGATTGAAAGAAAAAAAGAATAAAAACATTTGGTGACACATCCTCATTACTTGAAATTAAAATTCTAATATTTTAAATTAAGTTTTATTGGCACACAGCCACGCTCACTCTCGTTGTCTGTGACTGCTTTTGCACAACACAGGCAGACATGAGCAGTTGTGAAAAGAGTGCATTGCACATCTTTTAAGCCTGAAATGTGAGTGGTCCTTTGCAGAAAAAGTACGTCAAGCCTTGCTCTGGACGATGAGTCTGGGGAATTGACATATGCCAGCATGCGTGTTTCTGGAGTCCCGGGCAAAATGCTAAAAATGTGTCTGAATATACACTTCGTATGTGCATCATTTGGAGGGTCTCCATCTGCCTAACCATCTACTTCTTTCTGGTGACCTGGGATGTGCTTGGCAATGGAATAAATTCTTTTTTCGGTGGTGCTGGGGATTGAATCCAGAGCCTCACATGTCGCAGGCAAGTGCTCTACCTCGGAGCTGTGTCCTCAGCTCTTTATTTAAATTTTATTGCAAGACATGGTCTCACTACGTTGCCCATGCTGGCCTTGAATTTGCCGTCCTCGTGCTTCAGCCTTCCAAGGAGGCAGGTTACAGGTGCGCCAGCACACCTGTCCTAGAATATGATCTATAGTTCAGAAGTAACCAAGCACCCTCAAGTCATGTCTGCTAGTGTGTCATCCTGCTGTCACACACTGACCCTTCTGTGTACAGTTATGCATAATGTAGTGGCCATTCAGTCAGTGATGGGCCACATGCATGATGGTGGCCACGTAAGATTATAATGGAGTTTAAAAATTCCTATCATCTAGTGACAGACCTGTCACAGTGTTGAGTTCAACACCTTACTGCCGGCCATAGAAAACAAAGCACAATTATGTAAAGTACATACGGCTTGATAAAGACAGTAAGTTACTGTTTCTGGCTTATATATTTACTGTATCATACTTTCTAAAGCAGCCTTGTTTCCTGTTTCCTGTGTCTTTGGATAGCAACGTTTTTCTCTTTGCTTAATTTAATCTCGTGTTTTGCTCATTGTGATCCTAGGGGCAGTAGGATTATCTGTATATATCTATCTACATGTAATACATGTCTGTATGCCTAGGCATGTATATATGTTTGTGTATGGAACAATATGATTATCTATATCTATCAACATTTAATATATATGCCTGTGTGTGTGTGTGTGTGTGTGTGTGTGTGTGTACATATCCACCAAATAACATAGGTCTGTCATGGACAAGAACATTTAGGTTTGTGCTGGTACACTCCATGATGTTCACATGATGAAGCAAACTAAGAACAGCCGAGGCACAGGCGGAAAAGGCAGGGAGAGCGCACGCCGGTCCAGCACACACACTGCCCCGGAGCAGCGGGTTCCACCCTTGCTGCGGCAGAGCCTTCCTGAGTAGTCTGAGCGCCTAGTGTGCCCGGAAAGGGGCGTGTCCTGTGAGGTGCAGTTTGGAGGAGGAGTCTTGCTGTGAAGCCCCCGGTGAGCTCCACTGTCCTGGGAGGCACATACCTGGGTACTGACTCCCTTCGCCTGCCTGGGGAGCCCCGGAAGTGCTGTCTGTGTGCTTGCTCGGCCTTTTTCTGGGCCCCTCACTTCGATTCCTTACTGCAAACACGGCTTGTTCCTGTGACGGGTTTGCTCCTCTCCTGTCTTCTTTCCCTTCTCGCTTTAATGATTCCAACCCTGTGCTGCCTTCTCCTTTGCTTTATTTTGAAAAAAGCCTGATTTGCTTTTTCTGCCGGTCCTCTGCTGATTTTTCCCAGGGCTCAAAGCTGATTCCTCAGGTGATGTCATTTTCGTGTTTACTTCCCTGTCCAGCGTGCCTTTTTCAAGTACGTGCATTTTAATTTGTGAACTGTGTTCAGAAGGGGTCGATCATGCTCTCTCCTTGAAAGGGTCGTGGTCGGGTTGACCTTGGTCAACCGGAGTCACTTTCTACAATAACAAGGGACCGTTTTGGCTTCCGTCGGGGCAGGAACTGTATGTGTTCTATAGGCTTTTCAGATGTGTCATGCTGAAATTATGTGAACCAGATGGTACTCTTGTGAGTTGCCAGACACGCATACTTTAAAGAAATATGGTGCATTTATTCTTCTTGGGAGACTTTGAGGGGGTTCTTTGGGAATGGAAATCAGCTGAAATTACCCCAAATGGGAATTTTTTTTGGAGCTTGTCATCAAAATAAGGAGTGTAATATCAGAAGACCAGCATAGGTTTTTTTAAGGAACAAATATTATTGGATTAACTTAATTTACTTGTCTGAAAATGAAAAATCCTATGGAGATAGGTAAAATAAAGCATAATCCATGATATGTTTTTTCTTTGATAAGGCTATTGATTTGTTTAGTTAGGACTCTGGGAGCCCTTATGGTTTGGATCAAAAATGTTCCCCAAAGGGCTCATGTGCTCAGAATTGGGCTTTTGTGAGGTGGTTGGATCACCGGGCGCTGTGCTTGCTGGTGGATTAATCCCCTCATGAGTTCCTAGTTGAATGCTGTTAGGAGGTGGGTCACTCGGGGCATGACCTGGGAGGGTTGTTCTTTCTCTTTGACTCTTTCTTTCTTTCTTTCTTTCCTTTCTTTCTTTCTTTCCTTTCTTTCCTTTCTTTCCTTTCTTTCTCTCTGACTTTTCCCTCTCTCCCTGCTTTTGGCTACCATGAAATGAGCAGCTTTCCTCTGCCACGTCCCTCTGCCGTGATGGTTCTGCCATAAAGCCAGCCAACCGTGGACTGAAACTGTGAGCCAGGATAATCCTTCCTTTAAGTTGTGCATCTCATGTGATGGAAAGCTGACTGATGCGGGGACATTTTGGGAGTGGGTAGATGTGAGGCAGGTAAGGGAGACTACAGGTCTCAGGATGGAGGGGTGCGGCTAACTCCTGAAGCCAAAAGCTGAAGGGATGAGGTCTAGTGGCCCTGAGGAGACAAGGCATGAGCTGCAGATTACGGAAGAGGTTTCCTCTGAGCAGGTGAAGTTGCAGACCAATTCTAGTTCAGTCTCAGCCCAGGAATTTGGGATACGGCGGGGACTGTGAGGAGCAGGTTGTGTCTCTGTAGAGCCTACGAGGAGGAAAATGGGACTGGGAGCCCAGCCAGGGCGGCCGGGTTGAACCTGCTTGGCTCCGGGCACTGGTACTTCCTGAGGACTTCGGGGAAATGTCTTTCAGTGCCTCAATTTTCTTAGCTGCAAAATGTAGTTAATACCTCAAAGCACGGATGTGTTAATGAAGTTTACACAGCATTTGACTCAATTCTAACTTGTGGGTTTTGAGAAATTATGTATACAAAGAGCTTTACATGTCATATGTGGTTTAGTTAATGATGGCTTTCATATAGTTATCATTTAGTAGGGAGTTGGGACCTGGTTGGAGTCCCAGCTCAGCTATCTTAGTGGCCACATGTCTGTGAACAAGTCACTTCTCTTCTGCAAACCTCAGTCTCCCCTTTTTGTACAATAGGGCTCCGACCTGTGGACTCGCTTTAGGGATTAAATAAGCTAGTGCAGAAGCAAGGCCAAGCACAGGGCTTGGCACATACGAGTCATGACATAAATGCTAGCTGGCGGCTTTCTCAACTGACTCTCCCTGGTACAGGAAAGGAAATTCTGCTCTCTAAAGCCAAATTTTGCAAAATTATCTTTAGAAGCCAGCTTCTCTTGGAAATGCCTTCTTTATACCCTGTCAGAATCCTTTTCCAGGTTCCCAGGGAGCAGAAGCCATGTGTAGGTAATGACATATGTCTCCGCAAATCTTCTCCACCCATCTGTAATGAGACACGTTCCCATAATGCATGCTTTAAGGTCTGCGCTTCGTTTATGATTTAAGGACTGGGCGCATCTGCTGTCCTTGGCTAAAGTGGAATGCTGCCTCTGCCGGCTTTGCGATAGGGCACATAGATATCCCCCCAAAGCCTCATGTGCTCGTAGGTGGGACTTTTGCGAAGTGGATTTTGGCCTGGATCATGGGTGTGTGGTACTGGATCAGTCCAAAAATGGGTTTAGCATGGTTCTGGGTGTGGATGGTAGTTTTACTAAAGAGGGAAGACCCACCCTGGGTGTGGGTGATATCAACCCACAGGCTTGTAGCCTGGATGACATAAAAAGAGGAAGAAGAAGGAAGGCTTGCTACTTCCTGCCTGCCATGCCATGGACTGTTTTCTCCTGTGCTGTGCCCCTCTGCCATGCTGCCTTGCCTTGGAGCCATCCAACTGTGGGCTGAAAACTCTACAAATTGGGAGTTGAAATAAACCTCTCTTCCTTTTCCTTGTGGGTGTGAGATATTTTGTCCCAGCAGTGAAAAAGTAACTAAGACAATAGGCATGGGAGGGTAAATGTCTTTTCAATATGTTGAATTCATTTCCTTTATGTATAGACCCAGTAGTGAGACTGTTGGATCATATGGTAGTTCTGTTTTGGTGTTTTGAGCAACCTCTATATTGTTCTACATAATGACTGTACTAATTTACATTATATGCCACCAATGGCATATAAGTATTCTTTCTTTGCATCGTTGCCAGTACTTGTTATTTTTTATCTTTTGAAAAATCCCTTCAATCTTACTACTCTTCAGCTACTATTTATCTTTTTATGCCTTTAGAATCTATCAATATGAATCCATATTTCTACATAGTTGTAACAAGTAGTAGTGACAAACCATTTTTATCACTGTGTGTTCTAAAAAGAAAATTGCAACCCAGAACCTAGTCCACTTTGCAGATTTTATCTCATCTCTTTGTGGTTTGTGGATTAAGGGAAGTAATTCCTATCATGGGGAGTGGAAACATGCTGAAATTATTTCCAGCAAGTAACTTTGGGAGCCAGAGTGATGTGACACTAGGAGATCAGGTGGGCATTAGATTTCCAGTGATTTGTCAGTTTTGCTTTATTGAAATGGAGCTGTGTTTAATCTGCTTTCACCCCTCCCTGCTGATTTGGTAGAGTTTGCTTCGGAAATGCCTCAATTGGACTTGAGTTAGATTAGAGCAGAAGAAAATATGATTTAGGAACTGAAATTTTGGTTAGCAAAAGAAAACAAGGCTCTGTTTTTCGTAAACATGGAGCTGAAAGATTACAGTAGCTCATTATGACAGCAGAGCTTCATTCCCTAGCATGGCGTGAAGGACTTTTAGAGACTAAAAGATTGCCCCCCCCCCGATGGAAGTACTTCCTTTTATACGTGCAGAGAAATGTGTGATTTGGGTTGGGTTGAAAAAAAGCTACTCCTGCTGTTTTTCTCAATCCAGCTTGTGCTCTTAGATTTAATATTTTCCATATGAGACCATTCTACTTGAGAGAAGAATATTGCAAAAAGCCACTTGAGGAGCATTAGACTCTTTCGTAGGGGAAGGAGTCATATTTAACTTTCTTCATGAAAATTAATTATGGCTTTATGAAAGAGGGGCAGTCATTTCCAATTTATTACCCAGGAAAAAGATGATTGATCTATCCTCTCCCCAGCAGTGTTTGAGAGCATCTGCTTGCCATTTCTTTTCCAACAGTGAGTGTTATTATTCTTTTTAAATGTTTGCCATTGTGACCAGTTAAAAACACATTATTTTGGTTTGTATACGTTTGTTTCACGTGCATACCGTCAACCTAAATAACAGATTCTCTGAAGATGATGAATTTATTTGGGAATGGATATTTCAATGGGAATATACATGCCATAGTAAACCATGTGCATATTCACGAAGTTTGAGGCAAGGGGACATTTTTAAAGATGAAATGAGGGGCGTTTCATAAGTGTATTGGAAACAGTTATTCTTGGTGACATGGATCAATAACTAGGGTGGCAACAGCTCAAGGTCGGGAAGGCAGTTGACGGGCAGACATCGTTGCAGAAGTAGTTTCTGGGTAAGGTTGCCCTTGTGCAAGGCTGTGGTTCTGGCAGGGACTTTTGTGACAGTCTCGTCGTTGGGCATCTGTGCATGAGATCTCCTATTTCTTAACCTCCTGGCTTCACTTAGCTTTTTTGTTAGAGTTTCACCCAGGTGATGCCATTTTGATTGGGGGCAACTTCACAGTGCTGACCATTTGCATTTCTTTTGTGAATTTCCTTTTGATATTTTCCATTTGTCATTTAAAAATTTATTTTCATATGTTAAGTATAATCACCCATCCACATTCTAACGTATTTTATTTAGTTGATCTTCTGTGTTATAACTGTTTGTGTATTTCTTGTTTGTAGTTTTAATTACAAATTGCATCCTTCTTGGACATAAAGTAGTCTTTTTATGTATTTTACTCTTCTTTATCTATTTGGAATTCTTATTACTATGTAGATTGACCCTCCCAGGATTTGTTTGGAAAAATCTCTTATTTCTCCAAAAATTTACCTCTAGATACTTCTTTAAGATCTGGGAGAATTTCCTTAATAATTTTTTCCCCCTAAAGTCCCTTATTTCATTTCCCTTGATGTGGGAGCTGATTTTTCAATGTTATCTTGTCTTAATTTTGAACAACTACATTCTTTGAATAGAAGTCTTGATCTCAATATGTCCTTTATCCCGAGATGCAATGTCATCATGAATCCAACCTGGTAATATGGAATAAGCGAACTATTTTCACAGTTTCTTCCTCTGCTTTGTGTAAGGCTGGTTCTCAAGGGCATACTTACTTTCGTTTCTTTGATCTAGTCTCTTATTTGGAACTACCAGCTTTCTTCACATCAGGTGATTTTTTTTCCCATGCTGTTAGAAGAAATTGGCCTTAGTGTGTCTAGTCTCAGCAGGTAAGATCTGTTCGGTCAGCTCAGACAGGGTGAGAAGAACGAGGCTTAGACTGAGAGTTTAGTTTCTCAAAGGAAGGTTGCGAATCCTTTCAGGAGCAAGGAAGGCCTTATCCTAGACCTACACTGCCCAGTGCCTCTTCCTGTGATGAGGGCCATGTTAGGATCCCAGCTGTGACTATGATAGCCACTAGCCACACATTATTGAGCCCTCGAAATGTGGCTAGTGTGACTAAGATGTAATTCTGAAATTTTTTAATCAATTAAAATTTAAATGGCCACCTGTGGCCAGTGGTTGTGTCCTGGATCACATAGTCACTGAGTTTAGGGATCGTGTGTGTCTTGTTTACTGCAGTGTTCCTGGCCCCAGTCACTGTCTCATAGAAGACACTTAATATTTGCAGAAATGAATGAAATCCCCATCCCCACCTTCAGTGTCTCTCACTGCTGTGACAGCCGTCCCTTTTCCTTTTGTGTGTCTGTCCTGAATAAGATAGGCATGCTTCCCTTAGCAGTGGGTACCACAGTGTTGCTTTAGGGGCATCTGTGCGACTGCCACTCAGGCTCCAGGGTTTAGCCACTCTGCATGCCACTCTGACTGGTAAGGTCGAGCCATCTCTGCCCGCTCTATGTCTTTCAGAAATTTCTCAAGCCTGCTGCCCCATAGTTAGGTAGTTGGGAGTTGCCCCACTTTTCAAAGATGATCTAGATGCTTTTCCAATTGTTACAGCCTTCTTTTCCACTCCAGGGAAGCATTGGTTCTAGCAGGGGAGGACCCAGGTAGATGTTTTGAATCAGGAGCCTGCTGTCAGATTCAGTTCTGTTTAAAGCACTTACTATATCTTGTTACATAAGGCTTTAGTTTGTCTGAGTCTTTACTACTGATTGTATTTTTCAACAATATAAAAGAACCTGTTTGAATCCCACTTTCTGTCTTCTGCTTTAATTCTACTCCTATTGATAGGGATATTGCATCCTGATTTAATTTTTCCTGACGTTTCCCTCTGTCTTTCAATGTAACACCACAGTGTCACTTTAAAGGGTTTCAAGGAGCAGGAACCATGTTATAATTGGGTCTCGAATGTCCCCGAAGCCACGTGTTGAGGTTGGTTACCAGCCCAGGGCACTGTTGGGAGGCGGTGTTGGGGTCGCCAGCTTCTAGGAGTTGGGGTCAGGTTGCAGGCAGTTAGGTCTCTGGGCGTGCCCTTGAAGAGGACTTGGCCACCTTCCTGTCTGTCTTTCTGCTTCCTGGCTGCCATGATGTAAGTGGTTTCCTCCAGTCTGGCTCCTGCCGTGCATGATATGCTGTGTTGCCACAAGCCTGTAGATAAATGGGTCAGGTGACAGCGGACTGAAACCGGGGGCCGGAAATCTTTCCTCTCATAAATTTGTTTTCTCGGGCCTTTTATCACAGTGACAGGAAGCTGACTAACACAAACCAATTTTGTCTTTGCCTGTTAATTAATGAGAGAATTTAAACCTCGTGGGTTATCGACATCCCGATAGCCTGGTCATCTTCCCTTTAGCTGTCCTGCTTCTTTGTTTTCAGTTCTGTCTTTACATTACCCACTCACTGGTTTTACTTTTATTTTGTGTTTTTGTTTGGATGATAGTTACGCCATTTCTAATTTTAGTGTGGATTGTAATACATTTTTTAAAATCTTTACTAAAGGTTTATTTATGAAACTGCTGAAATCAAGAAAAAGTTTTTTTTTTAACTCTTCTTGACAGAAAAATTTCAAATTATTTTCTTTTTTAGAGTTTTTTTTGAGGTGTTGCTTTTCTTTATCTCTTTTATTTTCTGGCAGTTTTATCTATTGCTATTCAATTCGTGAGTTAATGAACAATTTTAGTGATTTTTTTTCTTGTCTTTCTTTTATAATCCTGCTATATATTATGTTCAGACTTTTATTAAACTTTCTGGGTGCTCACTTTGCCATTTTGAATTCTTAGATTTTTTTACTCTCTGACACGAAGCACATTTTCAAGTCTATTTTCCAAGAAGGCTGTACCTATGTTTTCGGAGACACTGTGTGTTTGAAACAGTTTTTTTCCAGTTGCGTTCTGTCATAAAAAACACTGTGTCTGAATACAGGAGTTTTTACATTATAACTTTTTATATGAAAAGTATAGACATTTGTTTTAGTTACTTTTCTCTCGTTGTTGGGACAGAATACCCGACACCCAAAGTTAGGGGAAGAAAGGTTTATTAGCTCACAGTCTGCAGAGGTTTCAGTCTATAGTCCGCTGGGTCCGAGGCAGGGCGGCATGACAGAGGCAGGGCGGGCTGGTGTGGCAGACAGGCAGCCCACCCGGCTGCAAAGTAAAGTGAGGAAATGCAAGGAATGTATGCAAATAAGCAATGCAAACAAGCAGCTAGTTAGCGTCTTCCTGTATCTTTTTTCTAGGCTACCTGCCCCCAGGGCGGCCTGCACTCCCACCCCCAATCTCAGTCTCACATCCTTGATCCCAGCAGAACCACACCAAATCGATCAATAGATTAATTTAGTAATCACACACTCTAGATCCAGCTATCTCTTACCACGTGAGGCTTTGGGGGACATCTAGACACAAACCATAACAACATTGATGCATTATTTTCTGGTAGCTCTTGGTGGGCACAATGTGGGGGTTGTGCTGATTTGTATCTCCTTGCAGTTTCACACTCTCTTACTCTCTCTTTCCTCTCTTGAACTTTTATACGACTCTTTATTTACCCTTGACATGAAAAGTGTCACCAGAATACGTGTGACAGAGAATCTCTTCTCATTAGCTTTGCGATGTGTGATGAGCATCACTGAACAGGTCTGTTTTCATCTGGGGAAAGTTTTTCTGCTGCGTTCTTCTTTATTGCTTCTGTACTATTTGTTTGGGCTTCTTTTTTTGGGAAACAGTTTTGAATTAGTTGGGTGCTGATCCTTTTTCTCCATCTACTTAGTTTCCTTAAAATCTTTGAGGGAAGAAATACGGTTATAAGAAAAAATGTTATATTCTTTTTACTATTTAGATCTTTTTTCCCTCCAGTTTTGAAGTGTTTCTTCTTATTCCCTTTGATTGCATTTTTGGCATTGTGAAGTCTACAGATTTTACTCTTGCTGTTTACTCTGTGGATTTGTTTTTTAATTTTTATATTATGAAAAGTTTTAAACATACAGAAAACTGAAGAAAACAAACAATATTTCTGCTTCTACCACTTAGATCTGACAGTTGTAAACATTTTGCCATCTTTGCTTTTTTTGTTTTCCCTAAACTATTTTAACACATCTCAGAGCATCTCATCCCTGCTTAAATATGCAGATCTGAAAAATGGCCTTTTCTACTTAACCGTGTTAACATTGTCACACTGAACAATGATCTTTTTGTGATACTGGGTTTGAATGCTGGCCTTTGCACTAAGCTACATTCCCACTCCCAGCCCTTTTTTTTTTTATTTTGAGGCAGGGTCTCGCTGAACTGCCCCAGTGAGACTTGAATTTAGGATCCTCTTGTCTCAGCCTCCCATTGTGCTGGGATTATAGGTGTGTGCTGTCAAACCCAGCTTGATTCTTCGTGGCTTCTGTTGCTCAGCCTTTTCAATTTCCCAGATCGTCCCCACGTGTCTTTTGGAGCTGGCCTCCACAAACCTGGATCTAATCAAGGACTTCACATTACATTTCTTTGTTATGGCTTTCAAATCTGTTCTTTTAAAAAATGCGGCCAAAATTCGCATAACAAAATTAACTATTTTAAGATCTGTAATTCGGTGGCATTTAGTACATTCACAGTGTTGTGCAGCCATCATCTCTACTAGTTCTGGAAGCCTCATGCCCTTTAAGCAATTACTCCCTACTGCCCCTCTCCTCACCTCTGGCCACCGCCGATATGCTGTGTCTCTATGGATTTGCCTACTCTGGATATTTCACATAAATGGAATTGTACAGTATGTGACTTTGCATCATGTTTTTTTACTTCCTGTGTTTCTGAGAATCATCCCTGGTGCATCAGTACTTTGTTCTTTTTTATGACTGAGTAATAGTCTGTTGGATGGATATATGTACCCTTCATGGGCTTCCTCCCTCCCCTGGCTCACGTCCTCGCTCCCCTCTAGGTTTGCTAAGACAACCTCCCAATAAACTGTTTGCACTGAAATCATTGGCCGAGGGTCTGTTTTTTTGGGGAAATCAAACTGAGGCAGGGACAGATCAGTCCAGTGCAGTGCATGAGTTTGTCCGCACCTGGGTTCACAGTAGCTATCTGACAAAAGATGTTTGAGTGTTTTGGGAAATATGGACATCAACAGGTGTTAGATGATGTTAAGGAATTGCTGTTAAAGTTTTTAGGAGTGATCATTATTCCTTCATGAGGTTATGCTTATGTCATTCTGAAGTGTTTACAAATGCAATCATTGTGATGTCTGGTATTTGTTTCAGAATAATCCAGTGGTGGTGAAGGGGCGCTAGGGAGGGGAGCGTGGCAAAATAAAATGGACAAAATTTCAAAGGTTGTTGAAGCTGAGTGCTGGGTACGTGGGGGCTCATTAAAATGTTTTGTCTGTTTTTGTTATATGTTCGGATTTTTCCATAGTAAAATGTTAAAAGTAAACAAGAAGTATGTGGACACCCTTTGGGTCCCCTCTCCTCTAAGGGAGGATGAAATGACTCTTCTGGGCCCTGGCACCAGGACCCAACAGCTTTGCCTTAGGCAAGTCAGCAGCTCAGTGGAGGAGTTCTTAGCGTCTCAGTTCTTGGCCCTCGTCCTGCTTAGAGGCCGCACTTCCCACATTGCACCCACCCATCCCTAAGCCAGACTGTGCCCCTGAGATCTAAATTCCACCTGAAATCGACCTATCCCTCTGGGCCTCTTGCAGCTGCTGCCTGATCTGTATCCGTCCCCATGCATTCATGACCCAAGAGTTCTTGTCTGTTCCATGCCAGGACTGCTGGGCTGGCAGTGCATGAGGGCTATCCTGGACCCCAGGGGTGGCCCAGGGTGCGGGACAAATGTAGAAAGTGGTCAGCAAGCCTAGTGGGATATCAAAAGGATGGTGCTTTGACCTTGGTCAGACACCCCAAGGCCTGCCAGTGGGGCACCAGAAAAGGGGGAAGTGCTGCTGTGGCTCCAAGAGGAGAGATGGACACCTCTGTTAGTGGAGGACCAAGGAGGGCAAGACGGGGAGAGGGTTAAAGAAAGCTTGAGTTGTCAGGGGAGTAACCAGACAGCCTGGGCTTTTCCAAAGGGAAGTTGGTGTGTAATCAGAAAACTGAGGCAGAAACCAAGTTCTGCACACGTGGGCCAGGTTCAGGGTGGGTCTGCTGACCAAGGATGACCACAGGTATTTCAGGCTTCTGGCGGCAAGAAGGATGGCAGAGCTCAGCCACTGGCCAGGCTGGTCCTGGATGGGCTCGGTCACTAGACAGGTGGGGTGGAGAACATGCCGGCTGAAGGTCTGTCTGTTGTCTTGTTTAGTGAGCTGTCTCAGCTGTGTGCACACCCAGGAACTGGGTTCCTTTCATCCAGTTGCTGCTTTCTGCTGTGGAGTAGGACCCTTGCCGGGACTTTAACTTTCCTAGTTTTTAAAGCATGTATTCTTGCTGTAATTGTCACTTCATCCTTTTGGTTTTTTAAGTATCAGCTTCCAACCTGATTGACCGAAAGTGTGTCCTGGTCCCCAGCAGTGTGGGCAGACAGGATCCTGGCACTGGCAGTGGAGGAGGGACTGAGATCAGGCTCTGAGTTCTGCCTTCCCCTGAGCTGGGTGCTGGGGTGTGTGTGGTCTTGCTCTGGTTTCCCCGATTCTGTATGCTGCTGGGTCTTTCTGATGTGGTGGAGGAGCAGTTGGGGTGTACAGCTTTGGGCTGTGGTCCCTCTTGCTGAGGATGCCCTCCACCAGAGTGGCAGCCACATCTCTCTGCAGTCCCACTAGTGGTGTATGATCCCACTCTCTTCTCCTGGGGCTGTGTCCTGATGCTCACCCCTGGAGCTGCCCTAAAGCTCTGTGGCTCCCCTCCTGCTGCTCCCCCAATTTGCACCTTCTTGTTGAGTCAGAGGAATCACTTTCTGTCACTGTGACCAAGTACCTAAGTGCAGTCAGCTAAAAGGAGGAAAGGTAAATGGTTCAGGGTTTCAGTCCATGGTTGCTCGGCCTGGTTACTCTTAGGCCTGCAGCAAGGTTGTGGTGGAACGTCATGGTGGACGAGCATAGCAAGGAGACGTGCTCGCCTGTGGTGGCCAGGAAGAAGAAAGAGAGAGGAAGGGACCAGGGGAAAATGGACCTTCCAGGGGACAACCCAGTGACCTACTTCCTCCAGCTAGGCGACAGTCCTGAAGTTTCCACCACCCAATAGTCATGAAGCTATGAATTCATCAATAGATGAGGTCAGGGCCCTCAGTATCCAGTCACCTACCCAGGGCCCAACTCTGGACACTGCTGCCTTGGGGTCCAAGCCTTCTACACATCATCTTTTCAGGGTATTTAAGATCCAAAGCATAACACAACTAATACTAACAGTGCACATCAAATATCTTAATTGATTTAATCCTTCTGACAACTGCAGGAGTGGACATTTCCCCATCTTAAAGATGAGGCATCTGAGGAGCGAAGATATTGTCCCGGTCACTTAGCTTATGAGTTGGTAGACCAGGGATTGACCCTGGGCCACCTGGCTCAGGTGTCACATGTTGCTCTTCTCACCAGGAAGGTCCCCTCTTCTCCTCTCCTCTGTCCTCTCCTGGTAGTGGGGTGGACAGAGTTGGGTGGGAGGAGGGGCGTTGGTGGGGCAGGTGCAGTGTTGGCGTCTCCAGCTGAGTGTGGTGTGGCTATAGCTGGCTTCGGGGCTGGAAGCTTGTGGATGACTCCGGGTGTGGGATAGCATGAGCTTTTTGGCCTTGGGCCACCTCTGGTTCCAGGTAGGCAGGAAGGTTCTGCTCACCTTGTTTTTCATGTAGCTCAGTTGTGCTGACAGAGCAGCACTCTTCCTGAAGGTTTTGTCCAAGGCTGGACACCTTAGGGCTTCTCTTCCTTTCCTGCCAACCTGCAAACCATGCAAGGTGGCCCCTTCCCATGTACTCTCACCCTAGTCCCTCTGTGCTATTTCACTGCCTCCTGCAGTCTCAAGCCCTGGAGCTTGGTCTTCTCTCCAGTCAGGAGCTGCTGAGAACTGCTGGAGAAAATCTTGTAACTGCGAGGATGTTACACACTTACAGCTTCAGCTTCAGTATAAACGACTAATCCTCTATTTCCCAGAATGGCTTCTTCTGCCTTCTTTCAGACCCCTACAGCCCTGAGACTTGTGGCATCAGTTCCAGCTTCTTCCCCTTCATCTTTGTATTCAGTCTCTCTTTTATTGATACTTAATCAGGTGTATCTTGTTTTTAAATCCTTCTGTGACTCTGTCTTCCCTCAAGCCTCCCTCATCTCACTCTTTTCTTGATTGCTAGACTTTTACAAAGCATATCTCCTATCGCATCCACTTTCTCATCACATGCACTGCCAACCCAGTGTAATCCACTTTCCTCTTCATCACTCCACGGAGCTACTTCAGTTAACGCAAGGAATGTCTTCCCAAACGATGAACCCAGCAGCCATTTTTGTCTCTGTTTGGCAACTTTTCTCCGTCACATATTTTGACTCTCTCCTACTTGAAACACCTGATGTAGTTCCCACCATACCACTCTGCTGGTTAAACTATTAACCCTGTCCCCTACCTTTTCTTTTCTGGCCTCTCTCTGTCCATTTCTTTAAAATCTGGGATCCCTAGGAGTTTGCTCCTGGTCCTCTTGTCACTCTGTTTCCTCTGTGGGTGATGCCATCATTGTCACGACGACCTACTTGATCACTTATTGATAATTCACAGATCTTTATTTCCACCTCCTGCCATTTCCCCTAAGCTTTAGACAACCTTCCTGGCCATCTCTACTTGGACACCCCACACATACTTCAAATTGGTGCTCAAAATTGTGCTTTTATGTTGAAAATCCAAATCTCTCCATCACTACAGTTGTTAGAGATAATAAAACTGACCTTTGTTGGGCAAAGAACTCAGCTTGATTGTCCAAGCATCAGTCCTGGCTTCTCTCTAAAGTAGCTGGGTGCACTTGGGCAGGTAATCTGACTTCCCTGGGTCTCAATTTCTGTAAAACAAACATACTTGAAATCCTAAAAGACTGAGTGAAGATGAAATTAGACAATAAAGACAAAGTTCTTGTCATAGGGCTCAATATAAGGCATGATCAAAATATATGGTGAATGTTTAAATTTAAATATAATACAAAGTTTATTACAATAAGAGACATATTGCCGTTAATCTGTTTCAGAATACTCCCCGTCATTTCAAACACATATTGCATCATTCTTGCCCCTTTCTGAAGCAGGTCTGGAGTCCTGTTTTATGAATGTCTTTATTTGTGCTGTGTGGCTGCCTTGAGATCCGGAATAAACTCAGAACAATTACCTTTCATGGTCATTTTGACTTTGGGGAAGATCCAAAGTCGCATGGTGCCAGATCCAGTGAATAAAGTGGATAAGGACAGATCGTAAGGTTTTTATTTGGCAGGAGTTGCCATAAACATTTTGAGTAAATTCAGGATGTCAGGGCTTTCAGAACTGCTTCAAAAAGTGGCAAGAATGATGGAATAAGTGTTTCAAAACAAGGGGCAGTGTTCTGAGGGGGTTCGTGGCAATGTGTTTTTTACTATAATAATTTAAAATTTTTAAACATTTATCATATTTTGTGATCATACATTTTACGTAGTAACCTCCACCGAGCACTCTTGCTATGGCTTAGGTGAAATGCCCCCCAAGGCTCTTGTGTTGAAGGCTTGGTTGCCAGCTGATGGGCTTTTGAAGTGATTGGGTAGGGGGCCTCTAATGTCATCAGCGGATTAATCCATTGACGAGATCATAATTGGATGACATTTCTGGGAGGTGATGGAGTTGAACAGAGCAGGTCATGGGGTTGTGACCTTTCTGGCTGCCATGAGGTGAGCCCCTTTGCTCTGCCGTACCCTATTGCCGTGATGTTCTGGCTCACCATGAGCCCCCAGTGATGGGGTCAGGCAGTCATGGACTGAAACCTCTGGGACAGTGAGTCAAAATAAGTCTTCCATCTTCTAACTTGATTTCCTTATGTATTTTGTCACAGTAGTGGAAAGCTGACCAATACAGCCATGTTTGCTTATTGTTGCCATTTTTCTATTTGTCATTCATTTAACATTACTGAGTATTTGCCCCGTTCAGTGTTTTACTTGCCATTACTGACTGAACACCTATATGTCTCCAGGGCCCGTCTTCTGTAGGTTTTACCTCCTAAGTGCTCCAAGATCTGTCCGCCACACTCTGTACTACCGAGGTCTTACTGCTTTTCACCTAGGTTGCCACCTCTCCTGCCTGTGTTGTCCCCCTCTGGGCTGTCTTCCACACTGCTGCTAGAGGGATCTTCCTAAAATGCACATCCAATTATGCCACTACTAAAAATTCTTCCATGGCTCATCAGGATAAACCTGTGCTTTTCCCTGCAACTGCCAAGTCCCCTGTGTCCGCTAGCCTTGCTCTGGCCATATACAGCCATTTGCAGTTTCTGAATGCCATTACTTAGGACTCTGCTTGAGTTCTTCTCTCTGCTGAAATATGCTTTCTCTACTTTCCTCCATTGCCCACCTGCTATTTTGCTTCTCTCCCTTCAAGACTTTTGAAACATTACCTACTGCTTTGGGAATTTTCATCTCTGTTTCTTTTCTGTGTCCCCCAGGACGGAGAAAATCAGTTGCTGAAGCCTCAGTGTTCCTATGGCATTTCATACGTATCTTGCCTCTCATGATCGGGACGCTTTCATGGTGTATTAGTCAGCATTCTGGTTGCTGGGACAAAATACCCAACACCCACAACTTAAAGGAGGGGAGGTTTATTCTGGGTCACAGTTTCAGTGGGTTCAGTCCATGGTCTGTGCGCCAAGGCAGAAACAGTATGGTGGAAGGTTCTGGCAGAGGAAAGCTGTTCAAACCATGGCAGTCAGGAAGCAGAGAGAAAGGAGAGGAGCCAGAAACAAGAATGCACCCTTCCAAGTCACAACCCCAGTGACCTGCCTCTTCTACCAGAACCCACCTGCTGCAAACAGTCAGCTATAAACTCATCAGTGGACTAATCCCCTCTTGATCCAGTCACTTTCCCAAAGCCCCACCTCTCTCTGAACATAAGGCTTTTGGGGAACATTTTAGATCTAAACTGTAACACCTGGCCTCATTCTTTTTCCTTGCTCTTATAGTCCTGAACTTATAACTCTCAGAAAAAATTGTCGACCCTTGCATTCAAAAATTAGATACTTTCGGGGACTGGTTTATTCTGTCAGTGGCCTTTTAATTAGGAAGTATAACCTTTTAGAAAGTTTTTACTTTCTAAAAATGTTTTAGTTGCTATCTACTTATGAAAAACAAATAAGAACTCTATAATTTAAGGCCAACAGCTTATAACTCTATAGCATGGTTAATGAGTTTATGACATTTATAAGAGCAGATGGATTAAATTTATAATTATTATCTGAAAAAAGTATAGTTTTACATTTTATGAGACTTAGTATAAGCAATTCAAGTTATGAAGGATATATTTCATATTGTAAACTAAAATTTTGCACTAGTATTTTTTTCTCTTCTTGTCTTAACAAAATTAAGGATTCACTTTGCTGATCCCGATCCTTTTTAATATTCCTGGGAAGGTGGGAGGTGGAATTCTGAGTGTGATTACTGGTATCACAAGTAACAGACATTGTAAGGTCAATCTATTCATTCTCATGTTTGGGAGCAAGATCTCAGTCACTTGTCCTAGAGGTAAGAAAATCCTGCTTGCATTTGAGACTTACTAAGTTCTTTTTAGACACAGTTGTAGGAGAATGAGGATGTCTAATGACTCATTAGAAAAACAGGTGTTTTATATATAATGTGAATTGCACTTAGTTCACATGCAGGCAAATCCAAGGACTCAGCTTCTCTCTAGGAATAATATAAATGTCCCATCTGAAGAATGACTTAAAGTCATTGAAGGTGACAAGGTGAGGCTTTTAGCAACCACTATGTTCTAAATTAGTCTTCTTTCTGAGGGCCTAATGCTCTTCTCCTGGGTAGAATGCATCCCTGCACCCCGTGTATGGAAATGGGAAGTGGACTGGAATCACAGAACTTGGGGTGTACAGCATTTACGCCTCTGGGTCGCTGGATCACTGTGACAGGCCGGGCCTACTGTGGGGCTGCCTCAGAGTGCTGTCACCTTGGTGTTTGGAGGGTCCCCAAGCTGAGGGAGGACTGTGGCCACTGCGGCATCATAAGAGTGGGCATAAAGCACACAGGGATCAGGTAAGCCCCAGCTGCATGTTGTTCCTGGGTTCAGTTTTGTGTTGGCCCTCCTGTTGTCAGTGTGTCTGTCTCTCATACTCCCCGAGGGAAGGCCCGATGCTTGTGGAACACGGACTCAGGCGACCTCTCCATGCCTGTGGGTGAGTGAAGGAGTGGGTCTGAGGTTCTCTCATGGGGTGAGGTGCGAATTGCATCTCCTGTTTGGATTTGATCACACACCTTGCTTCTCCATTCACTGGAATATTAGGATTTTAAAATGGATTTTGATAAGCTGCCAGTAGATATTCTGGAGGCTTGATAAGACCACAGACTTTCAGGGAACTAACATGGATTTATTCTAGGAGCAGGGCTTACTATTCACTGATTCACAGTTTGTGGCAATTTTATAGCACACAACCACTGTGAATAACGAGAATCCACTGCACTTAGGCCTCTATTTCAGGGACTGGGAGGGCTCAAGATTTTGTGAGACATACCTGCTATCTCTGTTGAGCTCCTGATAAATCTGTGCACTTAAAGAAAGCAACCTCTGGAAAATGTTATAGACACTGAAATTGACAAATCTGTAAGTGAGAACTTTTAAACCTCTTTTCAGGTTTGATAGTTTGGATTGTTTCATTTTTAAGTTGATCATGTATTTTACACATCATCTATGTTCATCGGAGAAACATAAAATACAAAGGAAAATGTCATCTACATCTCAGTCGCATATTGCTATTCTTAGTAGTGGACACACACACACATATATGTATGCTTATAAAAAAGTACAAATGATGTGTAATGGTTTCTAACCTGCTTTTCCCAGTTAACAATGTATTTGACCATGTACTTGTACATAATAAATACAGATCTGCATCATAATTTTTAGTGGCTGCATAATATGGGTATATTGTAACTTATTTAATTTCTTATTGTTGGATGTTAAAGTCATTTTTAATTTTTCACTAATCATAAGAAGTAAAGTTTGGTGAGTGCTTACCATGTCAGAAGATGGACTTAAAATGTTCGTACGTATTATTGCCTCTAAACCTCACAAAAACATGAAAGGGCAGGCATGTTCTAGTCCGACCTAAACTAAGTGAGTATTGGAGCTGGGAGTCCATCTTGGCAATTTGACTTCACAGCTTTTGCTCCTGACTAGAGTAACCTGTAGTCATGACTACATGTTGTTGTCTTTGACACGCCCTTGACGATTTCCAGGGCATCTTGAAATTAAAGTGCTGGGTCAGCATTACACACTTTGTAGACTTTGCTGCACTTTGCCAGTTTATATTCCCTAAAAATTTCCCCTCAAACAGTGTAAGCGAATGTTCATTTTCCACCTCTTTATTCATACCAGGAAAGAGACTGCATTTAAAAATTATTATTGAATTGTCATTTCTTTATCAACGAGATATCTTTTTACATTATCATTTGGATCTTTAATTCTTTTGAGTCACCTGCCTATTTATACTGTGTTTATTTGTTATTGATTTCTCAGGATTCTTTATATTTTTCACATATGATTGTTAAATTGTTGCAAGTGATTTTCCCTAGTTAATCATTTAAAATTAAATCCTTTTCCCATTTTATATTTTTTATTGCAGAACAGACGTATGTTCAGAACTGTTCTTGTAAAATATATGTACACTATCAGATGATTAGCAGCTGTACTGCTGCCAGGTCAAGCAATAGATTCTTGAGAGTTTGCCAGACGTCCTGTGTGTGTTTCCTCCTGATACAGTCTCCTTCCAGCCTCCCAGAAGAAGCCGCTGTTGTGGAAGCCAGCTTCACAGGTGGCCCCCAGGGAGTTCCTCCTCTTGGGCTTCATGTCCATCCACATTGCTCCAGGGCTGGCCTAAGTGACCAGTAGAATATGGAGGAAATAATGGCATGTGGCTTTCTGGGTTGGGTTATAAAAGACTGCAGCTCCATCTTGGACTTGCTTACTGTCATGGACAAATCACAATGGGGGAAGCCAGTTACTATGTCCCAGGGATACTTACGCAGCTCTGTGGAGAGGCCCAGTCATTGAGGAACCGAGACTCCCAGTCCAAAAGCCCTGAAGAAACAAGGCTTGCTAACAACATCGTGTTTAGAGGGGAAGCAGATCTCCAGCTTTGAGTCCTCACTGACAGCTTCACTGCAGGCTCGTGAGAACCTGGAGCCCAAATCACCCCAGTGAGCTGCTCCTGGACGCTGAGCCTCAGAAACTAGCTGACGATATTTGTTGTTTCAAGGTATTGAGTTTTGGAGTCATTTGTTGCATAGTAATAGCCAATTAAAATAGCCATCCTACTTTAATAGTAATAGTTTGTCTATTACCTATGTATCTGCATCTCTAAACAAGATAGTTGAGATCTGCATACATTTTGCTTTTCATACATGTGGCCATACTGTATTTTTAAATAGGGTCTTGCCTTAATATTTCGCATGTAAATTTATCCATCAAGTTGGATATGGCAGAGTTCTTCTTATTTGCAGAAATCAATTGTATATATCTACAACTTGCAGTAGTTAGGCATCTGTTTCCCTGTTGATGGTCATTTGTGTTGTTTCCAGTTTGGAATTATTAAGCATGCTATAATGAGCATCTTGAGCATATTTCCTGGTATACATCCCATGGGCTTCTCTCAGTCAAGTGACCAATAGAATATGGAGGAAATAATGGCATGTGGCTTTGTTAGGCATGTGGCATTTTTAACCTTACCAGATGTTGTCAAATTTACTAGGTAATATCAGATTATAGCAATCTACACACCAGCCTGCAGGATGTGAGAGTGTTCATTGTATCAAATCCTTGCCAACACTTAGTATTATTAGACTTTCTGAGTTTTGCCTATCTGGTGAATATACAGTGATATCTCATTAGAGATTTACATTTTATTTTTAATTTACAATTTTTAGAGGCCAGGAAGTTGAGGACTCTTTCATTTATTTATTGGCCACGTTAGTTACCTTTCTAGTGACATGTCTGTTCAAGTATTTTTATCTAAATTTAAAATGAGTTATCTTTTCTTATTTATTTGTAGCATTCTTTACACGTTCTGGATACAGCCCTTTGTTGTTATACGTTGTGCAAATGTCTTCTATTCTGTGGCTTGTATTGCTTGTCTCCAAAAGACAGAATGGTGCTATTTGATTAAAACAATTTTAATGTAATACGATTTATTAATCTCCCACTTCCATTTTTAACCATTTTTTGGTGATTGGTCTTATTAGCCTTTCCCATTGCAGTTTCTGACTTTGTTATAATCTTTAGATGGTGGTTACTTTTATGGTTTCATTAAAAATAAAAAAAACTTAGTTCTCTTGGAATTTTTTTGAGTCTATGATCATAAAAGTGTTTCAGCTCCTAAGTATTGTGGACATGGTTAGAAAGTTTACTGAATTATGTGGCCTCTTCTCATTGGTCCTAAACGCTGCCTGTATTATAAAGTGGGCTCCCATGTATGCTCTACTTGGAGCTTCCTGCTTTGTTCCTTGATCTCCCTGTTAACCTGGGCATTTCCTGCCACCTCATTTTGCTTACTGCTCCCTGCAGTACATCTCTGATGGGGCACAGTCCCTGCTCATTGCTCCTTTTTTTTTTTTTTTTTAGCATTCTTCTGACTTTTTTTCACATTTTGTTTTCTAAATGAGCTGTAGGATAGCTTGGTCAATTTCTTTTAAAAATTATATTCACAGAAGAATTATTAGGATTGTGCTGTAGATTTATTTGTGGAAAAACTGATTTGTTCAGAGTAAATTAATCTTCACACTTAGGAATGTAGCACTTCTTGCCATTTACTTTGGAATTCTGTTATTTCCCTCAGGGAGATTTTGTTGGTTTATTTCAACATACATTGGGCAGATTATTCCTATGTCTCGTTAGTCCTGAGTATTTTTTGTCGCTGGAGTTAGTGTCCTTTTCCTCCGTGCTTCTTAATGCACATGTTTTCAAGCCCCAACTTCCTCCACGATAAGAGCTTTCGAGGGGTGCTGGAGGGCTGGGCATCAGCACAGCTCCACTTTCTTTCTCGTTACCATCAAAGGTTTTCTTTATAGAAACCATTCTCCTTCACTAAGAAGAATAGAAGTTCCACAACTGTTTATTATTGAGACCTGAAAACCTATTTTTGTGTATTGATTTTAATTAGTGACCTTGTACTGATATCATTTATTGATTTTAATTATTTTTTAGTGATTCATCTTGGATGCTGGGTATTCATTCATTCAAAAAGTATCTTATCAAGTGCCCGCTGTGTACCAGACATGTTTGTAGGTGCTCGCAATGTGTGTATGAATGAAGCTGATGAGTTCGTAATATGGTAAGCCTGTGAGTGATAAGTGCTTTGGGAGGAAGAAAATGTACAGCAAAGGGAGGCTGGATCAGGGTGCTGGAGGTGGGGGCTAGGGGCGAGGCACGATTTTAAATAGCGTGGCCATGTAGGCATCCTCAAGGAGGTGACAATTGAGCAGAGATTTGGGGTGAGGAAGCTGGAAGTGTGGCCTGGGCAGAGGCTCCAGCGCAGGACCAGGGAGGAGAGGAGCTCGCGAGCTGGGTCAGAGGAACTTGGGGGCTGCTTCTCTGTGGCTTCCTGCAGGACGTGCGCGAGGGCCCCGGTGGGGTTCTTTTCTCGCTCTGGTTGCTCTGCGAGAGGACCGAGAGGACCGTGGAGACAAAGGCAAATGTTGGGAAGCTGTTGCTGAAGTGCCTTATGCGGGCCGAGGGTGGAGTGAGCAGCGGATGAGGCTTACAGAAAGAGCGCTTTGGAGAAAAAGATGATTGAGCAATTGAGTGTGCGTTAAAAATCCAGACACTTAAAACCACACAGGGTGCAGCACACTGTCTGTGACTGGCCGACGTGCCCGGCCTGGGCCTGCTGTGCCGGGAGGACTCTGAGGCTGCTGCCTCGCTCCCCTCCGGCAGGGCGGAGGGCCAGGAGAGCCCGGCAGATGAGGGAGCCGGGAGGGAAGCCGAGCTTCAACTGGCTGACGTTTCTGCCTCCTCCTGCCTTGCCAGGTCTTTATTCAGGAGGCCAGAACTGAAGGATTTTCTTTTTAAGTTAAGATTTCATATTTCAAATCCACCTTCACTGGTATGATGAATAATGTTACCTGTTAAATTTAGCAGGTTGGTCAGTGTTGGTCCCTGTGAGAACCGTGTGAACTGTATGTATTTGGGTTTTTTTTTTTTTAACTTTAAAAAATTTTTTTACCAAGAACATGTATTGGTAGATTGTATACATGATAATCACATTCATCAAGGTTAATTTGTACCTCTACATGATGTATTTTGGTCCCCCACCCTCTCCCACCACTCCCTTCCATACCCCCACTCTTATCTATTTACAGCAGGTTTATTTACATTTTTCCATTTTTCCCCTTTTTTTCTTTCTCTTCTTTTTCCCTTCCTTCTTTTCCCCCTTCTCCCTGTCTAGCTCTCCCCCCTTTTGAATATTACCTTTCTTTTAAATGATATCTGTTATACCTGTTTGTCCTTATTTACACTTATGGCTTCTCATAGCAGAGAAACAATTTGATATGTACTCATGAATGTCTGATTTATTTCACTTAAGAGTATGTTCTCAAGGTGCATCCATTTACTTACAAATGACTCTAGTTTATCCTTTTTTATGGCAGAAGAGACATTTAAATCTGATGTTAAAGGATAGAGGGCAAAGTTCTTTAAAGACATTGCTATTTTTATAATGCCTTCCTAATTATCCAGAAATATGAATAATTCATGGCTTTAACCCCAGAATAAGTATATATCACCCTGTTGTCAAATTAAGAAGAGTTGTCAATTATTTTGAGGAAATTCTTCATCCTCCCCCTAATTTCACAAAACCTGATTGAAATGACACCCTTGGAAAAATTGAAGCAAAAAACATTGCTCAAATATTTTTGGTGTGGAGTTTTGCATTTCTTTTCTTTTGTCCATCGCTCCAGGCCCACACACTTTGGTCCTCCTTGTGGTGCATGCCTGAGGTTAGGTCTGAGATGAATGTACTAATGTATGTGTTTGCCCATCAGTGCCTGGCGTTGAGAGGAAAACAGAAGAGAGTGTCAGAGAGGGCCGACAGATTTTTTTTTTTCTTTTTTGAAAATACAAAGTGCTTTTTGTGATTCTGTGCATGAGCCATCAGCAGACAACTTCATCCAGAAGCGCAGCAGTGCTGTAATATGGCTCAGCCTGGTGCAGAATACTGCATTTTCTATAGAAATGCAGAATTGCTTCATGTAGATAGAATAGAAAGACTCTTTGCTTTCTTCACATATGAATAAAACGTCTTTGTTCATGGAAGAGAAGAGTGCTTCTTATTGTTTGAAACATGATGAATTTTAAATGAAGCTGATGGCCTGCTATGTTATATCTGTTAGGGGGGGAAATTAGCTTTGGGGATACAAGTTTAGAATCTAATGCCTAATCTGGTGGCACGAGTGGTTTTGCCTTCAAATGTGGTTATTATGTAAAAAGATCTTATGTTTCCCATAGCTACTGCCTCATGGTGAATTACTTTGATAAAATTTTATAATTTTAACTTAACCTTTTTTGTGTATATTCTCTTGTTCCACGTAAGATTTGACACAGTTTGTAAGAAATGTAAAAACTACAATATAAGAGTAGTGTATCACAATCAAAGAAAGTATACTCCATGGAAAAGTCGAACCTCGTGGAATTATATGGGAGTATATTTACATGTGAGTACTCAAGTAGGAAGATCCATGAGATTGCTATTACCGATCCAGACATTTGATGTTGAGCTTCTGGCAGCCAGAGTGAAAAGAGGGAAGGAATCAGCTGATCCACTTTCTGGCTCTAATTGGACTACTTAAAAAATGCCCAACACCAAATGGGTGGAAATTAGGTTTTCGCAAAGGAAAGCTGGCCAGTAAGAACATATTATGTAGAGGGCTCCTGTGCACCCTGGTGCCCTGGTGTCTGTGCCTTGGGCCTGCTCTCTACAGAGGGCATCATCTGCCCGGGACCACAGGCAGAAAGAGGGCTGGCAGAGTGCCAGCTGCCTGGCCTCACGGCTGTCCACCTGCAGATGCAAACTTGTGACCTCCTACAAAATGTTCCCTGGCTCTTAGCAAGATGAGAAAAGATAAGGACAAATAAGGGGAAGAAGTAAACTTTTTGCCAATTTGAATTTACTTGATTTTAGATAGTGTGTTATTTCTGTAATTTTAGTATTAAAGATTCCTTTAAAAATGAAACAGCAACAAGTAGTTTAAAAATCTTGTGTCCTTTCCTGTGACAATGAAAAACTGGACATGCGTTTCGTCCTGCTGCTGCTCCGGGCCTCCACTGCCTGTGGATTCCCAAGTCTGGGGCTGCTCTTCTCTTGGGCTCCAGGCTGCTGTCCCGCTTTGCTTTGCCTCCAGGAGTGCGGTTTCCTCTGGGTTCTCTGTGCCTGTGCTCCTTCCCCACCTGCGCACCTCCACTCCCTGGAAGCCACATCCTTGATCGCCACCATCCTTCCTGGGCTTCTCCGCTAGCACCTACCCCTGCACAGCGTGGTGTGGTGTCATGCCCTGGTTCCCAGGACTCTGGATAAAAGGGTGTTTGACAACTGGGGCAATCCTGGGCCTAGAGGATCCTTGGAAGGACAGTCGCTCATCACGGTTTGTGCCCAGCACCAACAGTGTGACTTACTGTGGTGGGAGTTGCATGTGGTACCGTCTTCAGCCCGCGTTCCCCTGCAGATGGCTAGAGTGATCCTTACAGGCCCTCAAGGAGAATAATGGCCACCAGCTACTTAAGGTGCTTAAGGGGACTTGGCTGTTTCTGTCCATTAATGGGTGAGTTTTGAAATTCTTCAAGGACTCTTACTGGGAAGATCTCAGTAGGGTGGTGGGTGGTAGGGTGACAGGGTGGTGTGATGATGGGATGGTGGGGTGGTGAGGTGATGGGGTGGTTTGATGGTGGATGGTGGGGTGGTG